>JAMKCH010031187.1:0-138859 GCA_023653785.1 Ophioderma brevispina | reverse complement strand
TGTTCGCTCTAAATGCAGGGAGAAGTTCTCCGTCTCTCGCCCGAGTGAATATGTGTGAGCGAATGTCTCGCGCTGAGAGCACTTCTATGGGAAACTGCGCCTTAGGGCAAAAATCTACAATTAATTAGGTTATGAATTCTACGGCGAGCTGTCTAGAGCAAAATTTATCTAAAGACAGCCCGTCGTACAAATCTCGAAATTCTCATAAATCAATATTCATATCCTTTTGTAGTCACGGCGCAGTTTGCCTATTATTATATGACGCGTAACCCCGTTCCAGGAAATCGTCACAACCATTCCGCTTCACCTTGGGCGGTAGCAGCTGGACAAGCGCACATCCTATCAGCATTTAGCACGAGATGGTATAATTCCCATAACAGCTAACTAGTTTTGCTTGAGACGAGTAACACGAGGCAAGCGGATAAAGTTGTAATGCATGCCCCATAGGCACAATACATGGCTACATCGGGGCGTACGAACCACGACCTTTAGATCATGCGGGTTTATTGTAAACAAAATAACCATACACCATTTTTAGTGCAACCCGTTTTATCTATGGGTAGACGTCTCTATATCATAAAAGAATGCATAGCCACGATAACCTATGTTAAAAAAATCCACAAATTGTAAATTCATAATAATTAAAATTGGGGGGGGGGAGTCCCAGTTGCAGAGAGGAAGTCTCCTAATCCAGGCACGGGGAATTCTTGCCTATGTGCCGAAACCCTGATAACAAGCCATACAAAATATTCTTACATATGGTAGCATAGATGATGTCATTCTCAAAAGTATTGTGAATATGGACCATCAGTACTTTGGCCATTGCGCGCGAAGTGAAATGGTTGGAGAACTTCTGTGTGTTGACTTTCAACTAGATGACCTTGGTCAGACTGATCTACCACCGGCAGCATTCGTTGTATTCTCTTACTTTCAACTCATTTGCATTGGTCTTGTTATCCAGGGAGTGATCCTTGTAGCAATGTTGACAATGTTGCTGCCATGGACATTAGTAGACGATTTATTCAAGTTATTCATTCTCCCAGGAATAAGATGTTGTCTTCTGTCATAATTGGAGGTGTCGATAGGGCCTATGTTGGATGCTTTGCCAGTGCCCAGTGTTTTCTACCTTAACCAAATCATAAACTGTCAGAGTGGCCCAAGCTTGTGTAGTATCATGGTGAGATGATTGCTTTGCAACATAATCTGAGACGGACGTCATGGCAGAGTATTTTCCTTTTGTCCCTCCGCCACTGCACGGTACAGTCTTGCCCATAGACGTTTTAAAATTTGCACATTATCTCCTAGTCGTCTTACAGAGTGTATAACCATCCAGATGAACCGGAATAATGGGTAAGCAGTATGGAATTTCTCAATGCGAGCACATGTCGGCGACTGTGTTGGAGGCCAAGGAAGGGACTCATTGAAAAGCCCCGAATATTTACGAAGAAGATCGACCTCTTGACACTCGATAAAGCTGAACCAGACCCATTTTTCTCTTGGACAGTGGATTCACTTTGCTTCCCTTTGTTCTTCGAAAGGCAGCAGACTTGGGCGCTAAGTTTTGTGGATAACGCCCTTTTACTTTTAGCAGGGAAAATACCCTAACGTGGTAAAATGTGTCCACCGAAGACAATCTACGAGGTGGGAGGTAGAAGTTGATGCTTCTGGGTTGTTGTTTATCATCTTCCAGCAGAAGGTGAATCCAACTCGTTCAAGATCATCAGAGTTTTGTGATGCACAGTTAGATATCTGATCAGACTGATAGCATGCGATAATGGGGCCTATACAGATTGGCGGAGATGTTCCATATGAAGCTGCTTCAATTTTATCCTCCTGCAGCTCCTTCAAAAATTACTGAGGTTAAAACTACCATGAATGCATATGGATAATCACATAAGATCCATGTTGCAGATAGTCTGTGAGGACTTATAAGTCCTTTCTTCAGTTTTTCCTTTTCGGCAATGTAACAACACCGTATCTTAGGCTTTAGTCTTGTATCATGCATACCTAGAATTTAGAGAGAAACGTAAGTTATGTACAGGATTTGTAAGTCTAAGTTTACTGGCCAACAAAGTTGCTGCACAAGTACCCCAAAATGAGATTATCGACATTGAAGGCACTAACGACATCGCCGTATAAGGACTGAATTGACGCCCTCTATAGTTCATGAGAACGGATGAACTTGACACGTTTTGCCCAAATGAAAGCGACATGCTCAAGTTACCTTTTGCTGGTTTTCTAAAAAATCCCACTTTACATAGATTCCCAAAAGATCGGTTTTATTCAAATTTATATACAGGTTCAATGGCACAATAAAATTTCCATATTTGAAGCCCTCCCCACCCAGAACCACAATGCCGCGTGCAAGGATGTGCGCCCTATATTATTTAGCAAATATATGTGGGGACCGTTCTGGTTCTGTGAAGTGGAAAGACTCATTTTAGCATTTTGTTTGCTGGGGGGCCGGGACACTAAATGGAATTGCCAAAAACAACAACGAACTTTTTACATACAAACCATACATTGTGAATGTTCTCAATCATCCAGGTAGGTAGAATTAAGGAATATTGAAACTAGTCTTCTGGAGGTCTAAAAGACTAGTTCAATATTCCTTAATACAAACATACCCTATCACTATATGGTAAGGCATGACTAATCTACAAGGGCTCTGTTCAGTAGCCTTGGTGAGCACATGTTAACAACAGCTGACCATGCACGGTCCTGCGTATCATAAATCATTACTAAATAACAGGGAAATTTAATTATTAAGCTCCTGTGTGGTTAACTGCTCGTGATAAAAATAGCGCGGTCATGGGCCACTTGTGTTGTATTCCAGAGGTCTGCTTGGTGTGGAAGACGGTTATATAATCGAAATCTTAGCAGCAAAGCTATATAGGTGGTTGGGTATTGTTAAGGCCTGCCTCATTAGGTCTTGTAGCTTATGAAAGGTCTATCTATAGGCGTCACTTACAAGCTCCATGACAAAGGGCAGCAGGCAACATCTTCCTGTTCTTAATATAAGTAAACCAATGGTCATTTGAAAATGGAGGCATGCTCTAAGCTTCTTTTTCCAGAGAGCATGCCCCGAAGTTTCTCAGACTTTTCTCCATTTTTTCTTGATACAAGGTATTTTGGGGATTAAAAACACCTGCGTGACATGATAAAGTAGTTGTCAAACACCAACGCAAAATTGATGGTGAAATATTAACTATTATGATAGAGAGGGCCTCCTTCTTCTCCTTATCCGGCGATGTCTTTGATATTCTTAGTATTGCTGGTGAACATGTTAGTGACACATGATATAATTTATGAGTACCTTTAAACATATCCTCAACCTTCAAAATCATAGCGTCTCGTCATTTTATCTGGGAAGTATGTGGAATATTGGCCAAGATATGCCCGAATATGGATTTTAGCTAAAAGTCGATTCTAATTTGCATATTATGACATCAAGAGCCATCTGGTAATTTCAAAATGGTTCCATCTTCATCTTTGACATTCAAAACATAGGTCCAGACACCTTGGCAATTATCAACAGTATTGGTGAGATATATCGAAAAAAAAATGTATATTTCGTAATGGTTATACTAATTTGCATAATTGCACATAAAAATGATACGTGGGACACTTTGATTTTTTAACATAGATAATCGTTTTCCACGCATTCTTTCTGATATAGAGATTATTTCGATTAGAAGTTATTAAGGGAGAGTGCACGATACACCCATTCGTACCACTAGACTAGCTAAGTATTTTCCATCTTAGAGTTGAATTCACTGTAATCTCCGCTTCGTCTTTATTATAGGTGTCCACAACGCCTTAGTGCAGTTCTACTTTTAATTTTGTACGGAAACCGTCGTTTAATTCCTGCGATGAGCGGCTTTTCTATGTCCAGAGCCCAATGCATACTGCATGGTAAAAGTAATAACAACACAAATTCTAAAAAGTTATACAAATTCAAATGAGGTAGACAGATGTAATGACCAGTCTGCTGACGACGAAAGTCACGGTGAGTTACAATATGCCTCATCCATCAATGACACATTTCGGTGGGTTGTACTTGAACACACATTGACATGAATGCACCGTGGGGATCTGGGTCATAAACACACCCAACACAAAAGTAACTTCCCACCCCTGAAATTTGTTTGGTCGAGTTCAAACGATACTCTTATCTATACAAAATTGGATATTTTTTTTATTTGCGCGTTTTTGACACCTCATTGTGGCGGATCGATGGAGTATTTTTGCAAGTTATGACCACTTGACCGAACCCACCCTAGGATTAAAAAGTTGCAGTAAATCCTATAGACAATCATACGTTACCAATTGAAATTTCCCCCTGGCAATGACTTCGTCTTCTCTCAGTCTGCATGACTAATTCTCCTCTATAGGGTTTACTGCAAACAGAGTAACTGTTTGTGTGAAAATGGAGACATCGTTACTTCTGGCTGACTAACGCGATCAACAGGATAAAAGACAAAAATGAGGCATTTTCAACAGTCAATGTGACCCATTACTTCGGCTGATTCCAACACTTAAATTAAAGTTGAGTTACTCTTCATAATTGTGTGTATCCAACACACTTTTATGCAATCTTGACATTAATTTCTTATTTTTTATTTCGATCGTCTGAAATTGAATGGGGGGCCTTAACTGGTATGTGTGCAAATTCTTCTTCCAAATATTGTGCCATATGCTGCTGTACGACTAGAGTAGCGCGAACCCACCCCAGGATATTAAAGTTTCACTAAATCATTGGCAATCAAACTGTTACAGATTGAAATCAGTGCAGTCCTCGTCTTTCGCTATGACAAATTCCCCTTCTCTATAGGCTTACTGCCAACTTTTAAATCCTGGGGTGGGTTCGGTCAAGTGGATAACTCAACAATACTCCAACCATAACACAAAGGATGGTGTCAAAAGACCACGTAAATAACACCGCTTGCCAATTATATCCCCCATGATGTACAATGCGATGTATGGTTTGAACCTGACAGCACAATCATTTGAGGGATGGGGAGTTAATTTTTGGTGTGTTTATATCATACCCCAAAACCAGGGGGATATTTTCTAAATAACATTGGTGAATGAAGCATACTGAACTGTGCCAAGGGAATGAGCTGATACTAGCTCATAGGTGGTTGGACAAGCCCCGAAACGTTCCAGGTGAGCGATTTATTATGTGGTATTGACGTCTGAACTGATTCATCTTTATACAACCAATACGTATGAATACCTCCATATCACTTTCCCTGGACCAGTGGGATTATGATTAGGGGAGACCGGGGGCCGGTTGCAACACTTTTTTCCTATTCCCAATTGACGTAGTAACTAGACTATTTTTGTTAAAGGTAACCACAATACACATTCCATTTGAAAGGGTCAATATGTCCAGCTGTTTATTTTGGCTGGTTTTAGTCTTAACAGGCATGTAGTTTTTTGAGGTGTGGATATTTTCAAACGGGTGTCAAGGGTTGCAACGTGCCCCATATACCACGGGGCAGTTCAACACTCGTGGGGGCAATTGCAACCAGTCACATAAAGAACAGAAACACAAAGTTTTTCCAGTTTATTCTCGATAAGTTCATCATTAAAAGATGCAAGGCTACAATATCACAATATCAATATAATAATTATTGCAGCTCAAGCAAAACGCTTTTTGAAATAGAACACCTTTTCAACTGATGCTTTGTTTACAAGAACATGCAGTGCTTCCTGTTACTAATGCATTACCTTTGTCATACTGGCATGCATAATATTGTGTATAATTAATATGCATTGTGCGAATTAACTGATGTATCTGTTCTCACAGTGACACAATAATGATAACATATGGTCTACATAACAGTAAAGAAAATGCTAATATACAAATTGGTGGAGCAAATTCTAATAATCCATATATTAAAGAAAATGCCAATATATATATTATAAAGAAATTCTCACATAGGATATTGTGAAGATATATACTTAACACTTAATATCAATGCTAACACTTGCAGAGAAAAGGTTCATACATGTAAAGGCCAGCATCACACTTAATAATATTGCTATAATGCTGACAAAAGCCCTAATGTAGCTACATTATTGTAGGCCTATGTAATAAAATCATACTTTTGACATGCCACATGCGCTCTGCAAGGAAGGTTAATCAATGCCAACAAACTGAGTGGTGGCTCCTTATTTTGAATAACAGTTAGTTTGAATTTGCACTAATTTTGTTTATTGAGATGAAAATTTGCAATCATTTAAAAAATTCGTAATCTACATTTTCCAGATCCATAATCATTCATTTCGAAGTCCCTTATCCGAAATGATTCACATCCAAACTCCTTTATTTTATTCATATTTTATAACATTTGGCAAAACACAGCAAGACCCAATGTGCTGACTAAAAAGCCGAAATTAAAGTGAAGCCTTATAAACACCAACATTAAAATAAAGGGAACTAAAAATATAAAGGGAACTAAAATGAAGAAAAAATTGTAAAAAAAAGTTCTTTACCCATGACGCACTCTTTAAACAGCTTCACATTATTGAGCGGCTGACTCCCATCAGAACTTCTTAGAACATTAAAATGACTTTTTAAAATTGATCAGTCCAAACTTTCTGACCTTAAAATATCAGTGTCTGTTTGAATATGACAGATAATATCAGTCCAGTTAATCATAACTAGGATTAGCCATGCTCGGGGGCCTATGTCATTACCAATTACTTAGGCAAGCTTATTATGATTAAAGGTGCAACGGGAGATTTCACATATCAGTTAATCACGAACAAATCGAAAACCCTGATTTTTGAACTGCTGCACAGCTTTTCGTCAATAATATCCCATCTGAAAGATTAAGCTGAGAATATTTGTGTACAAACATTGTGAGATATCTAATTTCGTATATCAGCAAATACGAAATTCAGCCTATGTATTGAATGAAAAGCAAATACAATCACTTTTTGTTTTCATCTTTAAGACATTTCTGTTGCAAAGAATCAAAGTAAGAACTTTTTTGAGTGTCTAATAAACCACTAATATGCAAACCTTTGAAATATTCATACAGGACAACTTTAAATTCTTTCCTTCAAAAGAAGCATTTACAACAACCCCTAAAATCCTATTTTTATCATTGGTTAACACCATAGGGGTCGTTGCAACAAGCTGTTGCAATTGACCCCGATCATGCAGCCATACATGTGCACCCCCTACCCAATGCAGTAAGCTTTACAAATCTACAACTTTAGGTGATATGGCAACCCTAAATATCAATCCCATCCTTCCTTTCCTTCCGGCCAACCTACACAGCTTCTCCTCAGACGCTTTAACTGCACTAAACAAACAAGTTTCAATTTTTCTCAATTTTTAACTAGGTGCTCAAAAAACAGTTTTTTTGAGATACTTTCAACAAACCCCTGGCGTAGCCAGCCGGCCGCGTTTAGTTAGGCAGGTCATGCATTAGAAGGGGTGCAACATAATATGTGATAATCACGTTTGATTCACTTTCTGCTAGCATGAGCGGTATTGTTCTCGTGCCCCGTGTTGCAACCGGCCCCGGTCTCCCTAAACCCTTTGGGAAAATTTATAGCTGCTTTGGTGCAATAATTAACAGCTATACATTGATAATCTGTATTTTCATATTTATTTTTATGATTGTTTTTACCTCTTTTTCGGAAGTCCAGACCGCTTCAACTTGAACATTTCTGTGTATATGCTCGATCCCCTCTATCATGTATATGAATTAAAACTACAAAGTGAACATTTGTTGGCTAATTTTCGAATTTCCCGCTGACATTATGACGCCTGTGTTTACAAAAAATGGAGAATTTTCAATGCAAAATCCCTGTAATCACGCACGAACGCCATGCACGCCGCAGACAAGCACACACACAAGATTCGAGTCGATTTGCTGTCTGTCTTCTCCTCTGTCTGCATTCAATTCCACCAATATAGCGATAAATGTTGTTGACTAGGTTCTCTTATCCTTGTAGATTTCTAAAATTGAATTCCCGGCTTCCAAAGGTTGACACAAATATGAAAAAAATCGCGAGTTTTTTACGAACCGCCCCCACAGAATATTTACAGCTAACGATTGAAATCTCATCCGCGCAACGGTCAGTGTTGCGCACCGAATGCAGCATGGTAGACTTGATCAAAATCTTGGACTGGCACCAGCAATTCGTACTGAAGTATAGGTTTGAATTGGCGTTTCTTTCTTTTTTTGCAGTTTTGGAAGAGGTTAGTACTAATTTTGAAGACCTGTCAAGTTCCCTTGCCATGTACAAAGCCCTCTCTGGTGAAATCACTTTCCAGTTTGTCAGAGGGTTCCGGACAACCCGTTTTACTGGGGTAACTGAGTTTGTGAAAAAAAGTCGGCCAGTTTGAAATGATGGTTTAGCTAAAAATGAGTTCTGATTTCAGGTACGCTACAGCTTTTCATGAATATTAATTGTAATTAAATCTGGGTCACTTCTAGCCCAGGTTCCCGGGCAAAGTGATATTAATATTCTCCAAATATTTTAAGATCAATGTTTTTTGTTATTTGCTTGTTTGGGAAATAAATAAATGTAATTGTCAACCCATTGCATGAGATCTTTAATACTCACACTATTAAAAGCATCATATATGGCTCTGAAAGGAAGCTCATCATTGTTATACGCTCATGCGCAACCATGGACACGCCACCCGTAATCTTATGCGAGGCAATTGAGACCAAACTGGCAGTGACCTGGTCGAAAATTCCACTCGCAAGGGATCACGTACAGACCCTCTAAAATAACAACAAGATGTTATCACGTATTTAAAGGCGGACTCAGAGATTTCGAAATATAATTTGTTTGTGTAGTAATTAAAAATAATGATCAAGAACTAAAATAGTCACCTAAAATGCTTCGATTTGAGCTAGTTATTTCAACAGTGATTAGTATATGGACAAGTATTATGTATATGCAAAAAAACACGATTTGTTTGAAAAATTTTTGCTATACACAGTATCCTATGGCACTGTTATACAATACATAAATGTTACTGCATGAAAACGAAAAATCCGTTTCATCTTAAACTTTGGTATTAAGCATTTTAGGGGACTATCTTTCGTTCTAGTCGGTTATTCTAATTGATACAAAAAATATTTTCAAAAATCTCTGAGTCGGTCTTTAACGGGCGATATTAAAGACATCAGTGTTCACCCGAAAGAGCCAAAAATAATTAAATTTGCATAAATATCTTAAAGGTGAAAAATGCATCTATAGAATTCGTATATATTATCTTTTTCAACTGATAAATTAACAGAAAAGGAAGAAACAAGCAGTTTTCAAGATCTGAATCCCATTCAATTATGTGTTGTAGTAAGTGTCCGTATGGACAGTACTGGCTAAATTACCAGACTTTGTCTTTATTAGGTTTTTTTATTTTATCATTTGCAGAAGTTATTAGTGTGCTTGTACTTGTTACAGACATACACAAATTAGATTTGTAATGATTTTTTTTTTTCAATTTTCATAAAGCCACGCCTTTCTGCCAGATCAGTTTGCATAGCATTGTGTATTAGATTAAAACTACAGGTTAAAACGTTCTTTGATTTGATCATGTTAATATCTTTAGAACAGTGGCGGCGCCACGGAGGGCATGGGGACTTCCCCCCAATTTTTTTCTTTCCCCCTACTTTCCCCCTACTTTGGCTGAGAGAAAAATGAGGGATTTTTGGCAAAATTCGGCGATTTGGGGCCAAAAATCACCAAATTTTGGGAGAAATCAGCGATTTGGGGCCAAAATTGGTTTACAATCTCCAAATATTTGATACTTTGCCCCCCCGAATTTCACTTTTGCACTTTTGCCCCCCCCCCCCCCGTTCCCCAGAAAAAGAGGTCTGGTGCCGCCACGCTTTAGAATAAGAGAAGTTAGAATCAACTATAGTTGGCGTAGTAAAAGCACCTCATCAGGGTGTGGGGTTTATCAGGCTTGGGTGTGCTAAAAAATCGCGAACGGATCCACTTACCTGGTTGGAATAAAGAAATGTATCAAAGATCCTTGGTCGCCCATTACTAATTTGGGTTTTGAATTCTCTGTAGATTCTGATTATTCGATGCGGTGAAGTTAAAAGTTCGTATTCTTGACAAGTCATCAGTATACCCCTGAGTTGAGTCCATTTAAGCCGTAGTATGGATGTTTTGCAATCGATGATACATCATGACAGAGTCAGTTTTTCATGGCACTCGCTATGCCCATATATTGCATTTTTGTTGAACCTTGAAAGATTCAAATATTCTCGACAGGGCGGAAAAACAGGAGGTCGGTGTCCACATAAAGGACATAATCCAAGTTTTGATAGGATGTCCTGAAGATTTACAAGACAGGGGTTTTTAGTGATTAATGTTATATGTTTGTGTTTGTCAAAATGGCTAGAGCATGTACCCAATAGAATTATGCATGGAAGTCAATATCTCACAGACCGTTTTCTTTGTGAATAGCTCTGAAAATCTACATGTACACTTTCTGGCTACACTGGTTTGTTATTGAAGGTGTAAACATCTGTACGTAGATTTTGCGCAACAAGTAAACGTCCAACAGTGACCCTCAGTAGTACCACTGGTCGGAACCGAAGGCTCTCTCTACCTATATGAACATGGTTGGACAATGTGTGTTAGTAATTACGAACAATGTTTCCAAGAAATATACGTCACATGCGATGATGCAAACACATAATATTTATTTGTCTATTTGTATAATGGTGGCTGGATTTGTCTATTCAGAGTGAGGATTTTGAGCCACCTCTACCTCCCATAGCCCATTTTCCCCTTTTCTAGTTCTTATTTTTTCTCAGTATTCCAGTTGCCTAGGTTTAGTGGATTAAAATCAGTTAGGTAGGGTCCAAGGCACCTGTGCCCTGGATTGTTCAGAGTCCCGAATACCAACAATACATTGACCTGCGGGGACATACTCACAAAATGGTCGGCTGGTTGGATGGACAGGTGTATCGCCATACTCCGGGTTTTGGTGACAACTGCACTAAATGCTTGTATACACTTTCCTTTATATCCTTTAGGTTAGGCCCCCGTGATTAGGCCATTAAATATCCTACATGCTGCTGAACATACCAGCATTAAGGGCGGAAGAAACCAGACCAGGTGTCACGGCCAGTCCCCCCGCCCCCCTCCCAGTGTGTGTCCGACTTTATAGAATCTGCTGCCTTGTAGACTTCCTGATTTCAGGAAAGGCTTGGGGAGACACCCTGAGGATAAATCCGGAGTTGGAGTTGCCGTAGGCGACTGACTGCTCTACTCAGCACCAGATCGGCAACTCCTGCGACGCTTCTGGCACCAAACTGTAATCGTTTCTCACCGTTCCTTTGGATTTGTCTTCAGCGTGAGAGGGATTCATGTGCATGGGCAACATACGGTGATTGCGCCCTGGAGAGGACACTCCAGCTTTCACTCTTAATTGAAATTTGTCAATTTCGTGTCCGTTTAATTTGACACTTGTTTGTGTGTCAGAGCAGAGGGTTTTTTGAATCATCCCCACAATTGCATTTGCAATGTGCCTATACGGTACTGTACAAAACTTATGTCAGTACTTAGGAATAAAAAGAGTTCAAACTGTTTAAGAATGAATGACATGGTATACTCATGGCTAAAAATTCCTAATACAGCTTTGTGGGTGAAAATGCGCATAGAAGTCCAGATTTATGTTGTATAAGAATAGGATTGTTGTGGGATCACAGTTGAACCTGGTGAGGTGAAATGTTGTTCCCAAAACTGGTGATTGTGGGATTGACTCCATACACCCCTGGTGTCAGAGTGACCGTAATTTTATTGGTCGTTATGAGGTGGAAAAGGTTGAACTTCTTTTTCCGATCGGAAATCAGAACCTTTAACAAACTTTCCGAATCAATTAAACCGCAAGCGATGTGATTGGTTTTCCCACTGTTAATCGCAAATCTTGCGATCGTGATTGGCCACCAAACTGTATAATTGATCATGTGAGCTAAGATCAGCGAAACACCCACGGATCATATGTTTACAGTGACAACTTATGGAACTTGTTTAGTGCAAAGCCTGCAGGCGCGATTACCTTCACTGGTTTTGCGATTGATGTGGAGGACGTGGATTGGTACCGGTCTCGGAAATTAGGATCTCCAGTGATTTTATCCCTGTACTTGGACCACGTCTCTCTCTATTATAGAGATCTTGAGCGTATACATTGACCGTTATTCACATTGAAAGTTCAAGGCACTGCAGTATTCTTGAATATTGTGTGGAAAGGTAAGACGCGTGACCCAGTGACGCAGGAGCAGTTGGAAACCACCACCTGCAATTCCATGGAAACTGCCAGTACCGTGAAGTAGCAAGAAGAAGAAAAAGAGGCGGAAGTCCCCTTCTACGATAAGACGAAGATAAGAGAAAGCTTGCCGCATGGTTGGCCCGGAAGAGAGCCGGCATGACTATCCCAAGCCTAACCAGCTGATACAAATCCTCGGAGTACCCAGGAACAATGTGCCAGCTCATGCTTATATCTGGACGTGGTTACCCGAGGTGGTTGAAAATGGGGGATGTGGATATGGACCACTCCTCCACTATTGAATAGGCCGATAACACAGCAGACCATGGCGATACGTGTGATACGGTACCCGATCACACAGGATGACAACATACGACGACGATGACGCGGAGTAGTTTGCTTCATTCATCAAAAACCCGTTGACGATCTGCTTCTGCTCCCGTTGCCTAACCCGACAATTAAAGCTAGCAGGAAATGCTATCTCTCAACTGCTCTTCGTCAACGCTCTCGAGTGTACAAGAGCTCCACTTAAAATTTTGCTGGAATTTAAACCTAATGAACTAATTGAGTTCTTGGCGCAAACTAGCCTTAAGCAGCTAAGCGTCCCCCATCTGCAAACCAACTACAACATCCAACAAGCAATGCAGCTGCATTCTCATGTTTTTATGCACAATACATATACTGTGTTGCCACTTCACTTTTTTGCATTCACTAGTTCATGAATAAAATGATACACACTTCCCAAATTGGTATTGTGTATATTTTTCTTTTTGGTGGTCAATTATTTCCCGATGATGTGAACCTCCCCAATTTGTTAAAATTTGACAAAAAATCTATTAATCTTTGATACGGAAATTATTCAGTTTTGATACTGATGGTGTTTATTCCGATTCTTTTTTAACACATTTTTTTTATTTTGATTCGGATTTTGAGTGATTTCTAAAACTTTTCTGTGTCATTTCATTTGACACATTTTTTCCGTGTCGTTTTGACCAATAATTTGTGGTTTCCCGGCGAACTGATTTTCCGTGTCAAATTTGACAATTTTGTGTCAAATTTAACCAATCTAGAATAAGTGAGTTCGCTTCATAGCGTAGAACCAACACGGGAAGTAGCAGTTACCGGTTTTAAGCTACTTTGCTTGATTGGCGTAGAGCATAGCGCCAGAGGCTACTTCCGACGGTGGCGGAGAACAGTGAAGCAACACCTAGAGCTTGGAGAACAACAGATCATCAGCCAGTTTGAGAAGCAGCGAGCTAAAAGAAAGCTGCATAGATCCTTGGATAGTCAAGCTGTGACATCCCATAAATGTAGCACTGTGGCAGAGGACTGCACTCTAGATTGGCATCCCAGCCACAGAAGTCGCTGTCACCTAACCTGTGACTTAATGTGGGGCTTTATCCATAGTCGCTTGCGACTGACCGGAGGCCCGATGATGATGATTTGTATAATAAGAACCGAAAAAGGGGGGGTTTATGTGCCTTTAATTTTGACCCAAAATTGTTAAATTTGAGCTTTATTTTGTAAAAAACATATTATGGACTTAGTAATTCCGCAGTTACAGAAACGGATTATTCAAAGTTCTTTGGGCTACATATTATCAGTAGGCGTTCAAACAAATGTTCACCATTTGCCACACAACTACGTTATCCGTTGCAAATTTTAGAGTGTAGGCCTACGGTGACAGAGCAACTCATCAACTATTATACTCTCTGTAGTCAGTCAGCAATAATTGAACCGGAGGTCGAACCAAAACTGTGTCCTTCGACTGACGACGAATATGCACCCCAGAAAATGGCGTATTATAGTTTTGTCCGATCACTCCCTTCTATCCCAGCATAAATGTTTTGCGCAAATCTAATATAGATGCTGAAAGTCCGATTTTTTGAAAATTTCGAAATTATTGTCATGTTTGTGGGTAGATACACACATACCATATCTGCTTAAGATTAATATTCTTTAAGAAACACGGTAGGAATTGGTTTGTTCACAGTCGAAATCAGTATTCATGCTTAAAATGTCTAATATAACCATTTTGGAATCGAGGTATATGTAAATTAAGCAAAGGTTGCAGAATTTGTTAGCTATAATAAATCTCAAACTTAAAGCAATTATAGCACATTTTTAAGAACGCCCTCAATTTTCAAATTTGTGAGATTTATGCAAAGTTGTGTTGGTAATTGACCAGTAAACTATACCTGTGTACGGTAATGCTCAAAAGTGCGCATGATGATCCTAAATGAAGGGATTTTGTAATTAGATCCGAAGATCCCCGATTCCAACGGCAGCGCTGGAAACGTGAAATTTCGGTCTGTTTATCATGAACACAATTTCACGAAAATGATCTGAACTTGCTGTGCAAATATCTCATTTTTGTGGAAAATTTGGGGCGCCCTTCAAAAAATGTTCTATTATTAACCTACAGGCATGAATAGCCTCTGTGATGAACATGTTGCATAGAGTTCCCTCCACTCCTTATTTTCCTTACCAGACGGGAATGCTATTGGATATGTGCTGAAGGAAAATTTTCTTCTGAACGCCATTGGCCAACTATTTAGCTGAAAGGTGAAAAGAAGAAAAAAAATCAGAGATTGATTTCGCATAGAATTCAAAACGTTTCAAAATAATTTAACAGATAAAAGACACTATTAATGATTTGTTAAAATCAGAAACTCGAACAAAAATAAGTCAAAAATCACATTGTGTCTGTAACAAGTAAAACATGCTCTACAAGTTATAAGACCAAAGCAACGTAAGGACAAACTCGGATATTTTAGTCATACTGACCGTATGGACACTTACTGCAACACGTAATTGAATGCAGATTCGTATTTTGGAATACTAATGCCTTTTCTTTTTCTGTCATTTTTTTTCAGATGGCAAATAACTTATATAAGAATTTTCCAGACTTATCCTTCATTTTCAAGCAAATCCATCTTTCGAGTGTCTTTAACATCTGGCTTGATATCTAGGATATATTGCCTGCTTAATAGGTTCCCCGATATCATTCTATATTCTGACGTCTTGTAAATCGGCGCATCCCTAAAGCCAATTGCGGTACCTGTGGCGTCCATTATCTGCCCTGATGTAAGACATAACAATCCGAACTTTCACAACCGCCATCTTATGGGACGGGCCGCAAAACCTATACAGCGAATATCATTAGTATTCATTCGTCAATTGTCCCTTTTTTATTAAAAAAATAACGTTAATTGTTGAAATTTATGCGTCAAGCGGTGGATTATTTCTGGTTTAATTTGAAGAACGGGACAAATACACACTTGCTGCATATAGAACGTTCAGAACAAACATACCACTGTCATTGTGATTGTACAAAAAATACCTACACACAGACCAGATTACCACATGAGCAGTATTGACCAATGATATGCGCAGCATTGACGAGTCACATGCACAGTATTGGCCAATCACATATATTGACTTTTTAAGATATGGTAAATAGTCCTTGCACATATTAGCAGAATCATTAAGGATGAAGTTAAAACTAAAATTTCTGATAAATATGAACTGTCATCTATTAAAAATGTCGTTATCTAGAAAACAATTGAGCGAAATGAGAATGAAATGTAATTTGAGATCTTGGCCAAAGAAAATGGTGATTTTGCTATGCACCCAAGCAAAGTTTATTTACTAGCAGTGGCACTGTTAAGTACACATATTTCATTGTTGTTGTTGTGGAGATTTTGTTTAGGTTTGATTTAGTATCAGTACGCATTGATGGCTGCATAAAACTTATTATATTTCCCTAATACCACTACCAAGTTCAAACCTGGCGAGCCATTTCTTCCTGTAGTTGGTTCTCTGCGAATATATGAAAGCGCAAGGTTGATTGTGTGAACATTACGGCTGACTTAAGCATATTCATCGCCTCTTCAAGTCTGTCACCACAGCATACCAGTGATAGGTGTATCCTATAAAAACATATTAAAGCAAGTAGTATGTTAATTATGAGAAGCTTGCACAGGAAGTCAATACACAGACTGTCCCCAAATAAATGCAATCCTTGTAGTTGGTGCTATACAAAATTACTGGTCATTATGCAATTTTGATAACATATTCTAAATGACGAGCTAGTTTTGTATATCTTGTCCAATTTTTGTCAGATACCGTTCACTGGTTTTGAAAACAAAGGCTTTCATGCAACCCTACCTCAAATTACCACCATTCCAAGTTTGCCGAAGAACGTTGAAGCAGGTTCATCTTGATGCCTTTCAACTACAACAATCCCCTGGTTGTTTTTCAAAATAAGTTACTAAATGATTTGTAACTTAGCAACTTTTCTTGTCAAAGAGAGGTTGTCTGTAAATGTTTAATGACAAGATTATACAGAGTTATTTGAACCAAAATAAGAGGTAAGGATAATGAAAGAGACAGAAGAGAAATAAAAGCATGCTTTGATTGTGTATTCATCAACCAAACTTGGGATGACATAAATTGTGGTGTACTTAGTACGTGCAAAGTACAAAGGCTTTGTTTTCAAAAACCAATGAAGCAAATCAAATGAAATTAGAACAGTACGTGGAGAAAAGGTCTGTATGAATGTAGCGCAAAATTTCAAATTTTTGATTTTTTGTTTTTGAAATTATAGCACCAACTTAGAGGATTGCATTTTTGCGACACGCTGTAGGTTAACTTGGCTAGGCCGGTCTTCCAAAAAACCCAAGTATACAAAAAAGAATCACCTGCAGAAATATCTGAATGTTCAGAAGAACCAGCTGCATGGATATATTTTCCGCACCATTCAATATAATTAACCTTCTACGAAAGGACTCCGTAACCTCCTTATTAACCTATCGTTAAGTTACGTTAACCTAAATTAACCTCTTAACCTATTAAGGATTTTTTTAAATGAAGGATGTGCTTATTTGCGTACCGGTCCATAACGTGTGGTAAGTAATAAGGTTTGGCACAATTAATTATTATAAACAATTAAAAATATATATGTAATAACGTTTAATTTAATAACTGGGCCAGCGTGGAAGGGTAGGCCTCAATGCAACATGTGTCCAACATGGTAACATGTTGAGGCTTTTGTTCAGCTGCTGCTGTTGCTGTTGATGTTGATCAACGTATTGTTATATTATGTGTCATTAAAACGTCTGAAATATATTCTTTAGGCTGTTTAAGTTAACAACAACCTACATGAAATTAAAAGTTCAAATAACCTGAAGATGAATTTGTGGCTATAAGACGAAACTAGTTGACCGTAAGATTTTGATTTTGAAAATGTTGTTCAAACTATATGAATATTAAAAATACTACTATGCTTGCGAATCGCAAGTAACCAGTCATGCATAATTGCAAACACAGAGAACCGATTTCTGCACACCTACCGACTGGTTGTTTGTGTTGTGCATGACAGAAATACTAAACCATCTTTTTTATTAGAATTATAAAACGGAGGTTTGCGGCTTATTCGCTTCAGGTACGATTTAATAGAGTGGTAACATTTTAAATATGCAAATTACGGACTTACGTCCCGGTCATTTGTTTCAGAGCCGCCACATTGGATTATTTGTAACTGTAATGCCGACATTTTCGTAGATTTACTGCATTTTTAAACCAAGGAACAACTGTTTCTTCAATTTTTGAAGTCTATAAGTAATTACTATAAAACCCTCTTTCATATGAGACATGTTGATTGCATGGCTTCAACTTAGTTATCATTTTCTGTAACTGCCTTATACATGATATTTCATGGCCGCCATATTGGATTTTTCAGCTGGATTTCCATCAATTCTCTAGATTGTTGCATTTTAAAACAAAAGGACAATTTAAGGCATATTGATTGCATGGCTTCAACTTAATTATCTTTTACTGTCGATACTGAGAAATAAAAGTGGTTGCACCTTCTATATTCACCAAAACCTGTGAACCCAGTTTCGAAAAATATTGAGGGGAATTTCCGTAACCTGACCCATGTGACACACTTTTCTGACACACTTATGAATTCGGAAACCTTAGCGGAATAAACCCGGCGTGCTTTACTCCGTGAAGGTTTCCGAATTCAAAAGTGTGTCAGAAAAAAGTGTGTCAGATGGGTCAGGTTACGGAATCTCCAAAATATTGAGGGCACATCGTTCTGCAAATGTGTTCGTATCAATATGGCTTGAGTGTACTTATCAATATACTTACTCCTCGTTTGACAGATTCTTAACATTTCCGTCAGACTGCTTTGGTGGGTTCGCGAGTGGCTTTCCATGATGTCTTGTCAGCTCCTTCTGAAACTCCTTCATATCCTAAACAGAACAAGACCAGCTGTTAGAAGATATTCATATATTGTTTTATATGAATTTTACCTTTTTGGGGTCGAGACTACCAATGGATCATGAGAGACCGCCGGGGCTATCTCTGAATCTTCTATTCGGTGAACTTAGTGTTCAAAATTTTCATATGAAGAGCTTCGATGCAAACGTGCTAAGTCCATCAGATATCGAAATGATTTTTACATAGACTTATTGAACTTGCAAAAATACAACTTTTGCTCTTTATTTGAGTTTCTTATCTATTCCCGTTGCCGAGATATTAAACAATTTTTTTCTGAAATAAACATATGGCAAAAAAAAGGGAAACTAAGATTTCAATGCATTTAAACCAAAAATAGGTTCAGTACATTTCTTCTGTCATGTAAAATAAAAATTGAAAAACATTGAAATAATGGTAATTCTTCGGGAAATCACTAAATTTTAGGAAAAGGCCATTTTATTAAAAAAACTGTTATAATTAGAAAAGCGAATAAAATTATAGATTCATTCTTTCTGACTTTAAAGTCTTTTGCCAACCTTTAAAATGTGTAACACTGAAATTTGGTATACATAAGTTTATACTTGGAGATACATGGGTTAATTTCAAAATGAACCATATGTCCTTAGAATACTTCTTCTACATGTAATACAAACATGACATTGTAAGTCAAGAAGTGATTTACTTAACTCTTGGCATCCAACTAAAGGTACACTATAACATAATCCCAAAATGCAACCAGTTTAGTTGCTGCTACCATTTCAATTTTTTTTAATTTGTGCCCTATACTCGTAACCCACCTTTCCTTCTTTCCCACAATATACTGTACAAATTGTCATCTGATTTTTCCTTAATGGGTTTTGAAAACAAAGGCGATTACGTAAATAACATCACAATTAAGCTGGTCCAGGTTTGACTGATGATACACACTCAAGCATGCTTACAGCGACATAATGGCATAGAAAAATATCAGAACATAATAAAAGGACCTTACTGAATCACTTCCACAAGTTTGTGAAAACAATTTGGATTTTTACATTTTGTAAAAAGACAGTAAAACAGGAAGATTTCCAGAGGGGAAGGTGGCAGTTCCGTGCAATTTCTGATTTTCGGGAAGAGAAAACCAAGTGTTCACATCCCTGGACAGAATTTACAGTGTATCTTAGCATGTTTTGTGACCAATTCAAAAGCATTACCAGGATCCAGGCATTGTACTTTAAGCTGTATAAGATATTGATCTGGCAAGTGAAGATGGATTAGCCGGGAAATTAGCACATTACCATAGCAATGGTCTGTGAGCGATGACAGCATGCTTTTCACGTTTGGTAAATGCTGGCATTAAGTCAGCCATCCTTTCCAGAAATTGCCACGATTGCCACCATCCCCCTCTGGAACTGTTTCCTGTTTTTCCTGTCTTTACAGAATGTAAACAGCCAATTGTTTTCAAACCTTGTGGAAGTGATTTTCAGGAAGGGGCCTTCTCGCATTATGTCTGAATATTTTTTTAGGCCATTTAATGTCGCTTTAAGGTAATAGATGCTTGTTGTTTATTTCTCTTTATCCAGGAGTTTTTTTTTTTGTAGTTGAAAGGTTGAAAAGACAATTTTATTCACTTTTGCAGTTGAAAGACCATTCAGCATTTCACAAGGTGAATCTGCTTAGACGATCTAACAGCAAACTTGGAAGGAAGGTATTTGAGGTAATTTTTTTTTTTTGCATAATTGCCTTGGTTTTCAAATCAGCGAACCATATCAATACAAAAATCGGCATGATTATACTACAATGGTTCATCATGTAGAATCTATATAAAATTTATAACTCTCCAATTGTCATTCATGGGAGCGCCAAGCAAAATTCATAGGAGGGGCGAAAAAGTACCGCTTAACTCACATAGAAAACCCTTAAATTTTAACGCAATTTACTGCCTAAAACACCCTTTTCAAGATTTTTTCTGCTACCCCCTGGCGCCGCCCCTGGTAATTTTTGAAAATATAGAACCAACTACAAGGATTGCCTCTTTGGGACACTCTGTACACACTCAGCGAAATATCAATTTAAAATTAATTATTCGAATATCGGAAATTCGCAGTTCCAAGCTTGTAACTACTACCATGACTAACACAGCTACTATTTTTCCGATACTGTATATATCATATGTTTTATGTTTGCAAAGTTACCCTATTACATTACGGGCTACAATGAGCACTCAATCTAAACTGGTGGTGAAATATTTTCACTGCATGGCAGTGACCATGGCTTGCATTTTTCCAAATACAAAAAAGGGAATCTGAAGTGCTTTGTCCGCTACATCCCGGGTGGATTTACTTATCAATAACGCCATTAATTTGCTTGAGTCCAACGTACCATAGGTAATGTCCCTTGGTCCCTGATATTCCAGAAAAGAAATGAGATGGCATTTTTATCATTTATTTCATGAAAATATGCAATCTTTACAATTACATATCCAATAAATGGTATTTATAATATTATATGAGTATGTTTGTGTAATAAATGGTTTTACTTTACTATCGGCCGAAGTGTGTAAATCAAATTAACAATATTTTCCTTTGATCCTATGCCAAAGAGTTTTAGATTCCCTGATCTCTCTACAATGGATTGGCTACACAACAGTAATTGTATGTCAGATCCGTGAATCACCCGGCTGGAACATCTGGGACTACCAGTACAATAGACATTCCATAGACCCTGTAACAGAGTTCTCGAGTGCCTGATTTTGGGACATGCAATACCATATAGGGGCGCAGATCTCACAGGCCGAAAGTCGCTCGTAAGGCCAGTGTGAACCTTGAGTTTCCGAGTATCTATTTTGGTTTGTAACTTTGTCAATATTTGATTATTGTATGTAAGAGTACACATGTCTATAAAGAAACTGGACGAATGAACCCGCATGATGGGGGTGCATCAGATACATGTAAAACTTTCAACGTATTTTGAGAAAACTTACTAAAAAACACGATTTTTGGCCCCAAACTTTTCAGAACAGCATAACAAAAACAATTGAATTATTTTCCTGATTTCTTATGTTATTTTTTAGAAACATGACCAATTTGTCTAGCGACGGTTTTTTCATTTTTTAAAAATATTTTTTTTACTTTTTTTACTTTTTGTAATATAAGGAAAAATGTCAAAAAAAAAGTGTGATTTTACTTTCTTTTTCCAACATTTGAGTATATATTGGAGAAATTTTAGTTAGAAATCGAAAATGAAACAAAATTGAGAAAACGCTCCCTAGATAGAGAAGACCGATTGCTATCGTGGAAAGTTAAACCACCTTTTACTTCGGTATTTTTTGGAGTTATCTTGTCTGAAAATTGCCAAATTGCGAAAATTGAAACATTGAGAAAATCCGTGTTTAGTAAAAAAGTGAATTTTCAAGTCATTTCCAGCTGTCTCTTTCTCAAATACTTTTTCTTTGAATCAAAAATTGAGTATGTTGTAAGTGAATGAAATACATCTTTATGCACTATTGAATCAAGCATATTTTGTATCTAACTCCAGAAGTAAGAAGAAAATTTAAATTTCTGTGGTCTAAATTAGCGCTTTGTTTACATTTTTCAAATATTATTTTTCGTTTTCCAAGAGCGCGTTCGCGCAAAAGCAATACATATTTAAACACGCGCAACGCTTCATTACGCAGCAAACAATTCACCGTGCGGCGCGATGGTGCGCCTTGCGCTGACGGCGTGAAATGTTGCTTAAATTCCAGCCGTTTAGACAAGCGGTTTTTGTGACTTTGATGGTCAAATAGCTGTTTTAAAGCGGCAAAAAATCAGCTCAGGATTGTTTGCAGTGGATACCCTTGGTTGGTAACTATAGAACACAGTTTGAGTTTGCTGTTTAAAATTGTGCAAAAATCAGAAATCGTGTAAAAACAAAAAAGTCCAGGGTTTGACACTGCCCTTAAGCAAAAACCCCCCAAATTTGAAGTACATATAGGATTTTTCGGGCTTAGATTATTGTTAATATAGACGGTGTCATTCTGGAAAGTTTTTTACAAGTTTTGCATCAGTGGTTTCGGAGTTATGACTTAATAACACAAATTTGCCTATTTTTTGTGTTTGCACTCAGTTTCTTTTATCCGGGTATAACAGCAATATTAAATAATGATATAGTTTATTTTTTGTTTGAGTTTACGGCAAGTGTGGAGGTATCTAAACACATACTTAATTGTGATTATGTTGTTTTCAGGTTGTGTATTTTGAATACTAAATTATCAAAATTTGATTTTTTAATCAACTTGACCACATTTTGTTTATGTTTCCATCGTCACAAATCCTAATTATGTGGGAAATACTGCATGAAATATTCTTGAACTAATCCCACCTGTCACAGCCGTCGTACAGGATGATTGCCACAAAAGAATTGAAGTTACGTTTAAAATATAATGGCTTCTATTTGGTTGAAAGCCGTTAAAAATTCGCATCAAGATACAACAGGTGGACAATAAAGCCTGTGTTCTTCAATAGCCACGTGAGAGCCGCAAACATTAACATTGTAATCACAATGTACGTGTCAATAGAATGAAGCCTATTATGATGTAGAAAACGCAGCAGCCGGCGGCGGCCCGGCCGGCCTACAGCCTGACAAAAGCTTTGTGAGTTAATAATTACTGCACGCTTTGTCGTACGTCTAGGATTGAGTGTGCCGCCTTGAATAGAAAAAAACATGGGCAACATTAATGTCAGCTTGTTGTTTTATTTATATCATCAATCAAGTAAAGAAGCGGTATGCCGTTATATAAATAGGTTAGAATATAATATTTCAGTACATTGTGTTTTATACTGTATTTGATTAGGACTTGTGGAAGAATGAATGATACGTATAAGTGCTACAAGACCTCAGCATTATTAGTATGACGGTCAAAATGAACTAGTTATTGCATCCCAAGCCATCCATTCGGGAGCAAAAGTAAGTTGGAGTGTGAATAAAGGTATAATACAGAAGAAAGTTAGGGCATCACCATACTGGTAAATATAAGCTATTCTAAAGGACACGGAAGGGGAGGGATTTTTTGAGGATACGAATTTTCTCAAATGGCACTGGATCCGGTCGTAGATAACCTATCGAGACCGTTTTGAAAGTTTTTTTGACAAAAAAGTACAAAAGGAAACTGCCAAAACTTTGTTTTGAAATTTCTTTGCTATCGTAATCGTTCCTATCAGAAAACCAGCTTTGAATTCTGTAGTGCCCGACATTGGTAAGCATTCCAAATATGCCAAAAACAGGGTTCGAAAAAAATTGGGGCGCTTCTTTCTGGAACGTCCTCATTGCCTCTTTAATTTCAACAATGGCAGCTATTGCAGCTGTTCATGCCCTCAAGGAAAACTGGCACATTTGCATATAGGGCACCCAAATTTTGATAAATTGTGTTGCTTTTATATGTTTTTTTTCACTGAAATGAAAAAAAGTCAAGCATTTTCTGTGTGTAATCATGCATTTTGGAATAAAACCCCTCCGGAGTGTTTTTTATCCAATGAGCTTTAGGTTTCACAACTGAATACACATCAGACTTGTATAATAAATTGTTGTTAAACCATTCATACTGGGTCCATGGCCTTATAATGTTTAAGGGCCTAATTCTAATATACGCAAAGAATAGGATAAACGACACGAAGTCCATATCCACGAAAATCCTTCGTGGCGGGGTGGTACGGCGGTAGGTCGAGAAAAAAGGTCCGATTTCGTTTGTATTTTAAAAAACGGCCTGAAAACAGTTGATAGACTAAACTGTCAATAATTTCAGGCTTGCTTTATGATTCGGAAGAGGAGGGGTTGAGGGTGTCGGTAAAAAGGGAAAAGACTTCAGTGTTCTAGTTGTTCCTTTTAAACATATTATTACATTAGACAAAATATATAATGTACTAAGAAAAAAAAAATCGGGGACCTTTTTATTAGTACAATGAATTCAGCAAACATGGCTTCTTAATAATTGGAATTGTATATAATACCGATTAGCGTATTTTTAGGCAAAATTAGAAAATAAAATTTTACTTTTTAGAAATTTTTTAATTTGCTTATTTTCATTTATTGTATGATAAGGAGGAAAAGATACACAAATTCTTAACATTCTTACTCTACTTTATTCACTAAAACATAGAAGCTCATTGATGGATATAGCGTTTTAGTACTAAAATAGTAGTATTAGAATATTTTAGGTGTAGCCTTGAACATAGAAAAGGAAAAAACAAGAGAGTTGTCAAATACTAAAACACACTGTTTTTTTAAAATGATTATTAGCACATGTATATATCGCAATGACATTGCTCGACATGTAAATTTGAGTTTACTTCAGAATTATATATACTAGTACTATTTCATTTCAATCAATTACAGCAATCGTCGTGTTGGTGTTAAGAAAGAAGCGCAGGGAATTGACGTTGCTAATTAGTCAAGTCGAAATTCAAAAAATCGTTTAATTAATCGGGAATTTTAATCCTCACGATTGATTTGGAAAAAGTTGGAAGAGTTTTGTGAAACCCATACGGTATAAGCCACGTTACATACTGTAGTTTACTGAATATAGCAAGTATTATTCAGTAAAACAATATAATATTATTTATAACATCTATTACTAAAAACCACATTTACGTGGGACGTATGACTGTTCTCCAGGGGTCGGCCAACCATTCCGGTAATAAAACCGGTTTGGTAAAATTAAACACCATTTGCCACTATGTTAAAAACATTGTTGAAATATCCTTAACTCTAGCGGTTTGGAATCAAAACATATTCAGTCATTTGGCGGTAGGGTATTTAGGCATTCGCCGCCAAGGTTAGTGTTTAGATATTTGGGTGTTTATTACCTCAAAACTTCTTGCTCCATGTTTGTAACTAATGTTTTTACTTTGAACCTTGACGTAACAACTAAAGTTACTTGGATTGTTTCATTTTTCGATAGGGCAATAAATTACATATATTTAGCCTGTGAGAGGGAGATGGATTTAGAAGAAACGAAAATAGAATCAATAAACATTCTCGAAACTAGTAACTTTTTGCCGGTGGTGTTTTTTTGTTTGTGGTTTTCGTCATTTGTCGCCAAGTGTTTAAAGATTTGACCATGTTATTACCCAAACACTACTTCGAAATCATGTTCTAAAAAATGTTTTTACAGTGAATTTAACGTTGTTTGGCTTGTTCCATTTTTTCTAAAGGATCAACTAAAAATACATAATTTAGTATTATCCAGCAGTGAGATGGGATTTAGGCACGAAGAATCTCAGTATAATCAAATTGGGTGAATTAAAGCCTATGAAGTGCCCCAATTTCAGTAAAAAGCGCGTGTTGTTTTTCGATAATGGGACCCAATAAGGGAGTTTGGCTTTAGACTTCATATAATTGAGATGGAATTAAGATGTCAAGTCAACGAAAAAGTATGTGTAAGACAATATTCTAGTCATGTCAAATTATAACTGATTATACTAATAACAACGCCCTACAAAGTAATGAGCTTAGGGGTACGGGCCACTCACAATGGACATGGATGAGGTCTACGAAAGTGTTGTTTTTGTTAAAGTATTTTCGTACTATGCTTGCGACCATTAATATGATTATGAGACTTAGAGCTAAGGCAGATCAAAATGAAGATTGAGTCTAGGTATCAAAACCACCATAACTCTACAGGTCTGCAAAACGAGAAATTTTCAAGGCATCCATGTTTCGTATTTCTGTCGATCAGACCACTCAATAGATTTTTACTTTTATTTGGCCCCAAGAAATGTCTTTAAGTGGTTAAGAGGTTAATTTGATTGCGTATCTTTCAAGATAAAAACCTATGCCGAATTTTGTATTTTTCCAATCACGAAATTACAAATTCATCAATGTTTGTACTAAGGATACAGCTTAATCTTTTATATGGAGATTACTCTGGATGGAAACTTAATATTTTTGGCAACAGGAAATCAGTGCTTTCATTTTAGCCTGATATTTGAAATCTTTCGATACACCTTTATGGAAACGTAGTACTCTTTGTGCTGTCTAATTTTCTTAGATTAAAATGGAGGACAAATCTGAATGTAGTTAATAGTTGTCATTTTTAAAAAACTATCATATTGGTGTCAAAAGGATCAAAATTTTAATCAAGTGTGTCAAAAAATTGAACACTGAAATTATTTGTGAATTCCACGGCTGCAGCTTTTCTGATTTAAGTGTATAGGAGTGGGGTTAGGTTTTCTAGTTAGATGCGAATAGGATTTATTTGTAAGAAGCCTCATATTCGTAATGGCGATGGAGTTTATACAAAATTCCATCTTCATTAAGGAAAAATAACACGTTATTTTTTTTTATTTTAAAAGTAATTGCATTTATTAAAGATTCAGTCTCAAATAAGCTTGTGATTAATATTTATTTCATGTATGACATTGCCTAACAAAAAAAAAACACATGATTTCCATTCAAACCTGATGCAAAAGTCACCACAGATATAGAGCATTACGTGGGGCTCTGCCATTGGATACGAACTCACAAGAGACGGGGACCAGCGCTGATTATTCCAATGGTGGCGTAATTCCCGTTAACTTCTCATCAAGTACCATTGTCGTTTATACCCTGCGCGCGTGATCGTGATTTGGACTGCGTTTTGATTTGGTAAATTATGAAAATATTGATCACAGGGGAAGTAAACGTGAACTGTAAGGCAATTAGGAGTTACAATTTTTATGAAAAAGTGGGGGTTTTGTTTTAGGCAATAATAAACCATGTAATTACGTTTTATGATTGAAAAAATACGAGGGATTTTCTCAAAAAGCGATAAATACAAGGAAAAAAAGCAACTTATGCAAATTTCTCCCAAGAGCGATGGATTACAAATACGGAGGATATGTTTTGATTTTTCGTGAATATTGACTACAAAGTGCAAGAAGTCACATGTTGAAAAACACTTCCGTCTTTAAAATTAGAGGATTTTGTACTAAATACTAAGTGTTTTCAAAAAAATATTCAAATTGATGTAAATCAGCCTATGTTTAAAACGCTAAGTTGTAAAAACCTTGTACAAAAACGTTTGGGGGACTTCAAACATTTATCTTTCATTTTATAAAAAAATCCTATATGTCTCTAAACTTCCGGTTCAGGCGTTTTGGCTTTTGATCTGCGAGGAATAATACGTGTGTGACGGGTATACGATACATGAGCGTAATAAACTACATTCTGTTATGATTCCACACATGTGCCCTCTGTAGGTGCAAGTTTTAATGCATGCTTGATCTTTGTTTGGGAGAATTTGAAAGTTGATCAAGTACAGGTTACTACTCTTCCATGCCTAT
The DNA here is from genome assembly GCA_023653785.1 of Ophioderma brevispina. Lineage (NCBI taxonomy): Eukaryota > Metazoa > Echinodermata > Ophiuroidea > Amphilepidida > Ophiodermatidae > Ophioderma > Ophioderma brevispina. Next base: position 111,049 of record JAMKCH010031187.1, on the reverse strand, counting down.
AGGCCTATGGATGCTGTGGTCATTCATTTTTGCAAAAGTAAAGTTTTTTAAAAGGTGTCTAATAATTTATCATAGTGCATGCCGGGAGTGCATGTCATTAGCTTCTATATTTGGAATTATTCCCTTTTTCGTATTTCGAATTAGCATCCACCCGGGCTCCACCCAAAAAAAAAAAAAAAAAAACAAATTTCGCTTTGCTTGTCATATTATGAGGCAAACCCGGAGGCAAACTTTTTGCATCGTACTACTAAGAACATAATGAATGGTATGGTGGTGGGGGGGGGGGGGGGCTTCTGGTTTTATGGAGTATCATTGATTAGATCAAATTACAAAGCAATGTTGTAACTTGTTAGGGCCTGGTAGCTTGAAATAGGTCGGCCTGACGGTTACACACTGGGCAATTGTCTATGTTAGAGTTTAATTACTATGGTCAAAACTCTCCTGATTCGCAGGCAACAAAAGAAGGACGTAGGATGGGAACTGGTTATACCCACCGTAGGAATGATATCTAGATCGTTTCGCATTCAAGTTCCTGGGAACCTTGAACAGTAACAGTGAACTTGACCCTAACATCTGCATGCGAATCTTGTCGATAGATTTATATTATATTAGCAGAAGTGCAAGTGCACGAAGTTTGATCCACACACAGTGATCTACACAAGAGACACACACTTGACCCTTTCACTGCATCAAAGGCCATTTGCAGCCTATTTGCACTAACCTATTTTGGATTTTTCACATTGCAAGCTACTCTCGTGTGAAGGGTTATTATTACGCTGCCAAATGTACCTACCAGTACCAGGGCTCTGTACCTACAAACTAACAGCGATTTCATTTCACAAGAATCCTTGCAACATAAAACTTATTCTTTGGAAAAAAAAAAAGGAATTTTAAGATGGTGGGGGTACTCAAAACAAAAACAGAGAGAGAGGGAGGCAAGGGTCGGCCGTGGGGGAGAGGGATGATAAAGGATGGGTAGACTGGAAGGGAGAGAGGAAATTTTCGGGAGGGAGATGGGTGTGATGACAAGGGTGTGAGAGGGCGGGCTATTAGAGAGGAGAGATAGCGGTGGGAGGAGTTAGAAGAGGCAGTGAGGAGCGGGAGGGGTCGGAGAGAGGGAAAAGGAGGGGCAAGGGAGACGAGAGGGAGGGAGGCGAGAGAAGACACGAGAGAAGGAGAAAGAGTAGAGTGAGGGGGAAGAGGGGAGAGGGAGACGGGGAAGGAAACACATAGGGAAGAGAACAAAGGAGAGGGGAATTGGGGAGAGGAAGGGAGAGGAGGAGAGAGAGAAGAAGACGAAGGAGTGGGGAGAAAAGAAATGGGGATAAGAAGAAGAGGGATAAGAAGAAAGGAGAGAGGGATGAGGAGAAGGCAAAGAAGAGAGGGAGGAAAAGAGGGGAAATGGAATGGAGGAAGTAAGGAGACAGGGGAATGAAAGAAGAAAAAGGAAAGAAGGGAAGTATGATGGCCGGGGGGCACTCACCTATGAAATGGATATGGGTTGTTGTGTGTAAGTCTGGCTTCCAAACCAGGGGCGGTGACAGAGGACAGAAAAAAATAGGGTCTTTGGGTGAGAGTCAGTCAAAATTGCCCCAAAATAGGGGCTTTCAGAGCTGGTGGTGACAAATTGCAAAATTTTTCGAAAAAATGGGTCTTTGGGTGAGATTTTTGCCCAAATGTTCTAAAAAAAAGGAACATTTTCCGGATTCCATATTTCACAAAATAGGGGGGTTTTTGGTGAACTTAAGAAAAAAAAATATGGGGTCTTTATGGGACAACCGATGCTGAAAAAATTGGGTCTTATCCGCGGCCGGGGAGAGACCCCGGGGACGATGGGGGCGAGAGAGAGAGAGGAGAGAAGGGGGAGAAAGGAGGAGGACGTGAGGAGTGAGGTAGGAAGAGAGAGGGACAGTGTGGAGCGGTAACGACGACTGTCACAGAGGCAGAGGTACGGTAGGAATAAGAAGCTAATAGAGGACGGGATATGAGAGAGAAGGGGGAAGAGAGCGACGCGGGACCGGGAAAGGGAGTGGATAGAAACGGGTTCTTATAGCAGGAGGAGAGATGAAGAGGGGAGAGGAAGGAAAATTGGGGCAAGAAGAGGAAATGAGGAGAAAGAAGGGAGGGAGGGGGCGAGGGGAGGGAAACAGTGGAAAGGGAGGGAGAGGAAGGGGATGGACGGTGAGAGAGGCGGACTTGGGACAGGGGGAGTGGAGAGGGCATAAAGAAGGAAGAGGGGAGAGGGAGAGGGAGAGGGAGAATGTGGAATGTAGGAGTAGGGAGCTAGAGGGGAGGGGGAAAGGGAAGGGAGGGAGAGGGGTTACGTAGAGAGAAGGGGAGGGGAAGAAATGGAGAAGGGAAGGGGAGAGGGCAGAAATAGGCAGAGATGGGAGGGAAACCGTGGGAAAGGGGAGGGAGAGGGGAATGGTGGGGCGAGAGGCGACTTGGACAGCGGGCGGGAGAGAGGGAATAACTGATGGAAGAGGGGAGAGGGAGAGGGCAGAGGGAGCGGAATGTCGGAGTAGGGAGAAAGCTTATTGCTTTCTTACTTACAAGCATTCCGGACATTGCATCTATTGTTCCGAATACCTCTCTTGTATATTCATGCGCAGGCCAGGATGGCGTCTGCCGATGACAAGATGCTCCTCACTGTTCCGCACAAAAGGTCAGTGGGCGGTGACAGGGCTTTCAGCAAGTGCGGCCCAAGCCTATATGGAACTTTGCCTATCTCTGTTCGACACCCAAGTCCCATTGTTACTTTAAGAAAGATCTAAAAATTTCATCTCTTTCCTAAGAGTTGATAGTGTGTGCTCTAAATTGTTTTTTGTATTGCCTCACTGATATTAATTATGCAGACTGTTTCTGTTTTATTTATAGTTTGTGTTAAGTACTTATCTCATGGGTCATCTTTTTACATAACCTGATTGTATACTATTGTTTAGGCTAATAGGAATACTACTCTTATTTTGTAAAGAAGGCGCTATATCAAAATGCCGTTTGTATTGTTGTTATAAAGGGAGGGGGAGGAAATGAGGAGAGAAAGAATGAGAGGAGCGACAGGAAAGAGACAGAGAGAGAGGGAAGGGAGATCGAGAGAGGAGAGAAATATCTAGGGGGAGAAAGCTAGAGGCTAGAAGAGGCCAAGCTTAAGAGCGAGATGGAGAGAGCGGAAAGAGGGAAAGGAGGAGGTGAGGAGGGAGAGGGAAGGGGGAGCCCGTGGTGAGAGTACGAGGGGGGAAGGAAAGGGGAAGTGGAACATGTGAAGAGGCGGGAGCGAAGGGAGAAGGAGACGGAAGGGGGGTAGCGAGAATGAAAGCAAAGAAGGAAAGCAGAGACGAGGGTAGAGAGAGAGAGAAAGAGAAGAGAAAGGTGGAGAGAGAGAGAGGAGCAAGGAGGAGGGGGGAAGGATAGTAGAGGGAGGTGGAAGGTGAGAGAGGACAGACGGGTGAGGGAGTAGGAAAGAGGTAGTTGGGAGACAGAGATGGAGGAGAGAGGGAGAGAGACGCGAGATGGGAACTGAGAAAGGGTAGAGCACGAGAGATGGGAAAAGAGGAGGGGGGGGAAGGGCTGAGAGGGAGGAAGGTGTGGGAGAGGAAGGGGACGGTAAGAGAGAAGGGGACTGAGGGAGAGGAAAGGGAGGTAAAGTGAGGACGGATCAAAGGCGGGGGGAGGACGAGGGAGAGTTAGAGGGGCGGGGAGAGGGGGCAGAGACAGAGCAGGTGGAGATGTAGAAGGGTAGAGGGGAAGAGGAAAAAGAAAAGCAAGTTAGGAACAAGGGTAGAGTGAGGCAGAGAGGGAGGAGGGGAGGGAGGAAGGGAGGGAGGGGGTGGGGGAGTGGAAGAGAGAAAGGGGTAGTAGAAAGGAAAGCGAGAGGAGAAGAGAGAGGGGACAGAGAGGGGAAAATATTGAAATAAAGAATAAAATAATTAAAAAAGAGAAAAAGAATTGAAAATTTTGAAAAAGTGAAGTTAGAAGAGGGAGGAGGGTGAGGGCAGCCTGGGAGAGAGGAGGGAAAAGGGAGAAATGTTAGAGAATAGGAGGCGGGAGAGAAGATGCAAGGCAAGGCAGGGGGGAGGAGAGCGGGAGGGGGAGATGTGAGAGAAGCTATAGAAGGGACACGGAAGAGAGGAAGGGAGAGGAATGAGAATAAAGAAAGATAAGAGGAGTGAGGGAGGCGAATGGGGTGGGGAGAGGGGCAGAACAGGAGGGAGGGGAGAGAGGAATGGAGGGAGAAAGAGAGAATGAAGAGATGGGAGGAAACAAATAAAGGAAGAACGAAACATTGGAAGAGTGTAAAGTGGAAGAGGGAGAGCCTGGAGGGAGGGAAGAAGAGGAGGGAGGGAGGTAAGAAGGAGGGAGGGGGGAGGAGGATAGGGGGAGGAAGATATGTGAGAACGAGCTTTAGCAGGGACAGGGAGAGGTAGGGAGACGAATAGGAGAAAGGAAGTAGATAAGAGGAGGGAGGGAGGAAAGTGATTGAGGGGGAGGGAGAGTGGCAGGAGGGACATAGGAACGGTAGAGGGAAGGCAGGAGAGGTAATGAGGGAAGGGAAGGGGAGTAAATGAGGGGAGAAAGGAAAAGGAGAGGTATAGATGAAAGGAGAAGGAAGGGATAGAGAGGGAGAGTAGAGAGAGACGGAGAGGATGGAGAGATGTGAGAGGAGATATAGATGGGACAGGGAGAGGGAGGAGAGGAAGGAGAAAGGAGATAGAGGAGGGAGGAGAGAAAGGTAGGAGAGGTGAGTTGAAGAGAGGGGCCACGGGACACGGAGGAGTAGATGGAAAGCGAGAGAGGTAAATGGGAGGTGGAGGTGAAGCGGCCAGGTGGGGTAGAAATGAGGGCTAAAGAGAGAGTGAGAGGTATGACAGGGGGAGGGGAGAGGAGAGAGAAAGAGCGAGCGAAAGAAAGGAGGACGAGAGGGAAGGAGAGAGGTGAGGAGATATGGGCAACGGAGAAAATTCAGGAGGGAAAGGGGCCAGCCAAGAGAGACGGAGAGAGAGGAAAGAGGGAATAGAGGGAAAGGAAGTGGACGGGGAGGACGAGGAGGGGGAGAGAGGGAGGGGAGAGAGGAGAGAGGGAGGGAGGGCGAAGAAGAGCGAGAGAATGTGAGAGGACGATTAGAAGGTACAGGGAGAAGGAGGAGATGAATGAGACTGGAGAGAAGGACGGAGGGAGGGAGGGAGGGAGGCATCATGTGAGAAGAGCTTAAGAAGGGAGAGAGGGAGAGGTGAGGGGAGACGAAGGGGAAGAAGGAAGAAGATAAGAGGGAGGGAGGGAGGAGAGGTAGAGGAGAAGAACAAGAGGGATAAGAAAAGGAGAAGAAGGTGAAAAAGATTAAGGGAGGGAAGAGAGAGGGGAGGGAGGGAGCTGGAGGGAGGGAGGGAGGGAGGGAGAGGGAGAGGGGAGGGGAGGGAGAGGGAGGAGGGGAGGAAGGAAGGTTTGGGAGGGAGGAGGGGTGGAGGGAGGGAGAGGGAGGGAGGGGGGAGAGGGAGGGAGGGAGAGGGAGGGAGAGGGAGGGAGGGAGAGGAGGAGGGGAGGGGAGAGAGGGAGGGAGGGAGGGAGCGAGGGAGAGGGAGAGAGGAGGGAGGGAGGGAGGGAGGGAGGCGATAGGGAGAGGAGGAGGAGAGGAGAGTGAGAGGAGAGAAATATGTAGAGGGAGAAATCCAGAGAAAGGGGCCAAGAGGAGGATGGAGAGAGGGGAACGAGGGAAAGGAGGGGTAGGGAGAAGGAGAAGAGGAGGGAGAGGAGAGGAGGGAGGGGAGAGAGGGAGGGAGGGGAAGAGGGAGGGAGTGAGAGATGGAGAGGAGGATATAGAGAGAGACGGGGAGACGAAGTGGAAGGAAAGCAAGGAAGAAGATAAGAGCGAGGGCGAAAGGGGCTGCTGAGGGGGGGAGGCGGGACACAGGAACTAGGAGTTGTAGAGGGAAGGAGGGAGAGGTATAGCGAGGCTAGCTGGGACAGGGGAGAGGAAGGGAGAGGGAGGGAGGGAAGGGAGGGAGGGAGGGAGGGGAGAGTGAGAGAGAGGAGATAGCTATTGAAGGAAGCGAGGGAGGGAGAGGAAGGAGAAGAAAATGATGAAGGGAGAGAGGAGGGTTAGGATTGAGGGAAAGAAAGGATAGAGGGGGAAAGATGGGGGGAGAGAGGGAAGAGGACGGTTACTAGAGCGAAGTGAAGAGTGGGGGGGGGGTGAGAGACGGGGAAGAAGAGAGGAAGAGAAACGGGGAAAGAGGGGAGATAAGAGAGACGGGGAAGGGGGACAGATGGAGGTATAGGGTGAGGAAGGACTGAAGAGGTGAGAGAGGCGGACGGATGTAGGGAGGGGAGTGGAAGGAGAGAGGGAAAGGGGGAAAGGGAGGATGGAGGAGAAAGAAGGGAGTGAGAGAGAGAGAGAGGTAGAGGGGAAGCAGTGGGGAAATGAGAGAGGGGTGAGAGGAGGAGGGGAGGGAGGAAATGGGAGAGGATAAGGTAAGAAAGAGACGAGAAAAGAGTGGGAAGAGGAGGGGAGGGAAGGGAAGGAGGTAGAAAGGATGAGGGGGACGAGTAAAGGAAGGGTAGTGGAGGCACAGGAGAGAGGGGAAAGATCGGGGAGAAAGAAAGAAACGAGAAGCATCAAAAATGCTGTGGCTTTACATGGTAGATTTGAGTCCCACCCTTCCCAACACCACCCTACCTTCCCCTCTGTAACGCACCACCTACCCTCTGCAACACCCCACCCTCTGCAACACCCACCTTCTTCCTCTGGAACACCCCACCTTCCCCGCTGTAACAACCACCCCCCCTCTGCCACCACCCCAACCCCCTGTGTACACCACCTGCCCCCTCCCCAATGTCCCATTTTCCCCTCCCCCTCCACAACCCTACCTTCCCAACCCAACCCTGCCTTTCCAACACGCCCCACAAATCGCTTTTAAAGGCCGCCTCAGAGATTCCCTGAGATGAGGGAGGGCCTCAATTTTCAAGCATAAGCGTTTTTTGGCATACATAATGCTTGTCCATAAATAATCACTGTGTGAAATAACTAAGCACAAGTCCTTCATGTAGAAAAAATCACAACTTTGTTATAAAATACAGATTCCGGGGAAATTTGGTTTAACACGGTTTATCTCTGGCACTGTTATTACTGGCATTAAATGTTTACTGCATCATGAAAAACGGAAATCCGATTCATCTCAAACTTTGGAATTAAGTATTTGAGATGACGAGCTTTAGTTCTTGTGACTAGTTTGAATTACTGATACAAAAATTAATTCCAAAATGTAATTATAACTCTGACATACCGTTTAAATTGTGAGCGGCAGTTGTGTCACATGCCTTTTACAGTATCCCATACAGTAACTGTACCATTTTCCGGTTAGTACCGTAACCAGCCACATTGTGTCACCGCGTAGCTATCATAAGGGAAATAAGTTATTCAAATACTTGCGTCTGAGACTAAAAAAAAGGTTTCTATGGTACCGCAAATAATCAATGATGGTATGAAGGCCTACGGGTCTCTAGTTGCTGAGGAAAGCGGGGGTGCCCTTTAAATAGTGCCGCGCATTACATTCCCTTTACGATAAGCATTGCAAATTTCCATAAACACATACAAATTTAAAAGAAGTCGCTAGAGGCCAAGGTTCATTTAAATACAAGATTCTACAAGCATGCAATTATTTTTCTTTTTCACTTTACAACTACTTGTCACATACTTGTCCTACCTGTGTGAAATAGCAAAGATCAAATCGACGTCCCCGGACGACGTCCGTTATAATTATAGAACATCACAACTTTGTAATAAATTTCTCAGATCCGGAATTTTTGTTATATTTTTGTCCTATGGTATTTTATACTACCACAAATGTTTACTACTCAAAAAAAATCCAGTTCATTCCATCTCAAACTTTGAAATTGAACATTTAGTTGATTCTCATTGTTGTACTTAGATACAACCAAAAATATATTTCGAAATGTTCTGTGTCCGCCTTTAACCTAACATTTTCTTTCTATACAAGCATGCATGAGCATGCACGTATCCAATAATTTTTCTCTCACTATTACAACTACAATTAATTTTACAGTATTTTATATGTAACACTGAACTTGCAGACATTAACTCTAACCAATGTGAATGAAACCTACTGTATAAAGGAGCTTAATGCCAAAAGTCCTTGACTATCCGCGGTGCCTCGAGGTACTGGTAGGGTGTCTTCGAACATCAACCTCGAAACAACAGACTCTCAGACCTCGAACATCAGACCCGGAAGTAAATTCACTTCCGGGGCTGATGTTCGAGGTCTGGATGTTTCTTCTAAACAACACCCGGGGGGATATCTATAAGACAATCAGACCTCGAAACATCCCAAACCCAACGCCCCACACATATCCCACCCCAACCCCCAGGCCTCCCCGGCCTCAGTAGCCGCCCTCGTTCCGCCAACCCCCAGCGCCTCCGGGAGCGTGCGGCCCGGCCCACCCCCACACACTCAGAGTACGGTTAGATGCAACCCAGGCACGCGCGCCAACGCACACCAGGTGTGCCTACCTAACACACACAATATGCCTCAGACCTCCTTAATTTATTTTTTTTTCCTAAGTCAACGATTTTACTTCCTTTTCTTAGTTTCGAGTTCCTGATGTTTCTAGACATCAGACCCGGTGGTGGTGTCCTAAGAAACAAATCAGACCTCTAAACACAAGACCTTCAGACCGGAAGTGGATGATTTGTTTTGCGAAGTCAACATTTCCGGGTCTGATGTTTCTAGATCTGATGTTTCTAGACACCCGGGGGGATGTCAAAACATCAGACCTAGAAACATCAGACCCGGAGGTGTAAAATGTTTGAACTGAATACAAAATGTTTCCTCTCCCGAATTCAGCATTCCACTCTGGGGTCTGATTTTTTTTTTTTTTTTGAAATTCAGTAGACCCTCACCGTGCCGTGACCACGAGGAGTTTTCCCTGGTTTTCTGCCGCTATATTGAGGGGGCCGACCAGACGAAAGAGAAAGGGACGATATGGCCGGGGGTGCGGGGAGGAGGTGTCCTCCCTTTACGGGCAAAACCTTGGCAACGTTCGCTTACTAAGACCATTTTTCCCATGCATGCAATTTAGTAGAAACAATTGAATTCCAAGTGGTATGGTAAAACTCATAATTCCAGGCCAGCCGTTTTACAAAACGGTGTGGGGGCGGGAGTATGTAAGTTTGGAGTATTTAGTTTTTTCAGATACATGTTTTCTATGAATAGTAGATAAGTATATAGACCCGATTTAAAATTGCAACTTAATTAATAAAAAACTTAACTGATTAGGTAGCTAAGGTTAAATTTATAAAATGGGGACTTTTGGAACTACCTTTATCTGAAATGCGGGCTTGTGGAACTGGATTTTTTTTGAGTAAAATGATATGCTTGGTGAGCTGCTAGCAAGTAGGGAAAGGGGTGTATTAGCACGCACGTTCATTTTGGTCCAATTCAGGGTCCAAGTCCAGGGCAATCTCCCCTTGTCACGCATGGAAGAATAGCAGGATTTGGTTTCTATCTACGTTTTTTTCATTTTTTTTAACTTACAAAACTTCTCAACCAGACGGGTAACTATCAACAATTCCAGGGCCATTCTCCCCATGTTTTAAGGACGCGTTGTGTCCGCTCTCTAGTACAAGAAAATAAGATTTCCTTCCCATTTTGAAATGAAAAAAAAAAAAGTCACTTCCGGTCTGAGTCTGTGTTTCGAGGTCTGATTTTTGCTAGACATCCCCCCCTGGTGTCTAGAAACATCAGACCTAGAAACATCGACCCGGAAGTTAAAAGGTTGACTTCGGCAAAAAAAAAAAAATCACTTCCGGGTCTGAGGTCTGTTGTTTCGAGGGTTCTGATGTTTCTTTCTAGACCTCCCCCGGGTGTCTAGAAACATCAGACCTCGAAAATCAGACCAGGAAGTGAACTTACTTCCGGGTCTGATGTTCGAGGTCTGAGGTCTGTTGTTCGAGGTCTGATGTTTCGAGGACACACGAGGGACTGGAAATCTAAACTCGCAAGTTCCTGTCTAGGGATCGAATATTGATTATTTCATAAACTAAGATCAAAAAGGCAAAAACCCATTGCGCGATAGAGGGTCGACATTATATCTATGTGTGAATCAGATGTGAATGTAGTTATTGCTTTGTAGCGTTTTTTACGTTATGCCTGGGGCGTTTTTTTTATCACTATGAGCTATTAAAACTTCAATTACCTTTGGCACAGTTCAGTAACCCTTCATTCACCACTGTATTTAGAAAATACATCCCCTTATTTTGAAATTTGGGTATGATATATATACCTCAGATCACACCACGGTCCATTCAGGTCAATATATGTACAAGTACAACCCAATGGAGCCTGTGGTCCTTGTGGGTGAGCGTATTGTGCTCCTAGTTAATGGCTCTCATCCCACACAATACACACTCGCCATACTTGTCTATAGTAGATTCAACCCATCGTGTCACCTCTAGTACTTTTTCCGAAGGTATTAGCATTGATGAGGGGTGTGCAGTGATGGAAATTGAAATTACATTCTAAATCTATTGAAACATGTACGCGAAGAGAGCAAAATCAATTCTGTGCTTAATGAATCATTCATTTAGAGTCAACGTAACGTATTATTTTGTAAGCGGCATTAACTTTCAATACACTCTGACTAATCATATTTGCTTCAACGGTATTCATGTAGCAGGTGAGTTGAATATTTGGACTTTAGAGTCGCTCGTGCTTTGGATACAAAGGAATACAAAAGTCTTCGTACTCTCTATGTAAACATGCCAGTCCAATTAATCGTAGTTGTTTTTTATGAAACAGGTGAATAAGGCCACATATTCTGCCTCCTCCTCCCAACTATCGACGCTGTCCAAAACTTTTCGCTCGGTGACTACGATAGTTGAATCTACTATATAGATTATTACTTGAGTATTGACCTTTAAAATCTTGTTAAAAATATCCATGATTTTCAGAGCCCTTTTGGATTACATTTTCCCTTACCCCCCTAGAACTGAGTGTACTGTGTGGGAGATTGAACAACTATATCGTAACATTAGTCTGATGTCATTCATGGAACTCTGCACATCACCCATTTCCTTACCTTATCTGAAGGTAATTGCTTGCCGCAGAGTAATCCAATATAATAGTAAAATTGGCCACGCACAATACTTGAAAAAGATAACGATATTTCTTCGTTTTAGCTTCTCTCTCATTTTGTAAGTTCAAAATATACAGGTACAAAAACTAGCTAAAACTGGTAGAAAAACACTAAAACGCAAAACTAGTCGGTCGTGAAACGAGAACAGAACGCGTCGGGTCGTGCTGGCGCGGCCATGCTCTTCCCGGGGGATCACAATCTACTCACATGTGAAATGGATATGGGTGTCAAGCGGGCGCTTCTTCGCTCTTCGCTTCGGTGACAGAGGACTCCAAAATTAGGGGTCTTTGGTTTATTGGCAGAGCAAAAAAAAAAACAAACCTAAATATGGGGTGTTTCGGGGACAAATTGCCAAAATATTTTTTAAAAATGGAGGATTTTGGTGAAATTTTTCAAAAAATTCGCAAAGTAGGGGTCCTTTTTTTTGGGCGCAGTGTAATTTAAAAAATATGGGTCTTGGTGACATATAAAAAAGATATATGTCCTGAGTGAACATTTAAAAAAATTATGGGTTTCTTTTGAGGGACCTCGATGCTGAAAAATGGGGGTCAATAACATCCCTTACATCGCGTCACCTCCAAAATGGGAGTCCCCCCGGGTTCTCTTCATTATGTCAAGGGCAAACGGTATACCAGCCAATACAACTCTCACTTCTGTCGAAACCACTCAGCTGTGTCATATGAATGCGAATTCCACACTAATTGCATAAAAATCATGCGTGAGATCGACTCTTACTTTTGCACGTGGTGTAATTATTCTATTATGTGATTGTAAGCTGGGTGCAGACAGCAGGATGTTATTTATTCAAGAAAAATAACATTTGCTTCCAAATCTAAAAATTAAGGTGTGATGTCTGGGCCTGGGGGGCACCACAAATTTGAAATGATATGGGGAAGGCGAAGGATTCTCGCTTCCTAACTCCAGGCGTCCTTCGTGTGAACAGAGGACAATGCAAAATATGGGTCTTGGGTGAGAGATAGCACAATTGGCCCAAAATAGGGTTTTAACCACTTCGTTTGCTCGTGTTGGAAATGTATCTTGCCTGCCTGTGCTAAGCGATGCACTGAGGGTCAGTGATACTCGACTCCGGTGTGTTAGTGTGTAGGCTGCACGCAATCTTTGCGGAGTCTGCCAGGTACCATTGGTCCCACAGTGTGAAAAACTGACTGTGCGCCTGCATGCAGACATTGGGGTACATCCCTGTAGTATACTTTTTCTTTTTTTATTTGTTAGTGTGATTATGTATGTGTACATTTTCTTTATTTTTTTCATTTGATATCACATCATTATAATAATGAATAATACATAATTATAATTCGCCAAATTTTTTTGATTTTCGCTTATATATTATATAATTAATGTATTATATATATATATAATATATAATATAATAATAGTACATAATTGGGGTTTTACTTTCAAATCCTAGGTCTGCGGTTCACTTTTAAAATCATCTCCCCTCTTCACTAAACCATCATCATCTTTCATTCAGTCACCTTTCAACACCATCAAAATACTAACTTGGATATTTATGCCAATCTTCCATTTAGGAGATTACTTTTGCCTTGGGGTATTTGCCCCCACTGTTGCATAACTGTAACAAGTACAGGTACACCTAGCTTTCTCTCTCCAGAAATTTTCTTTTTCTTTGGCCTTTTTGAACTTTAACGGTCATTGTTCTTAATAAATGGAATGTAGGACAAAGTTTATGAGGTTGCCATCTGTAGCTTAGAGTTTCCTCTAGAAACCCATATATGGATACCTATTTAAGTAATTAGGGTTCTTGAGTTCTGAGAGCTTTAAAAAATGATACACTGCAGGGTGTATATGTCCCATCCCGAGCACCGTGCGTAGCCCCTAATGGGTTGGTCCATTACAGCCCGAGCATCCAATGTGGTTAAACATCAGGTCTTTGGGTTAAAAAATTCAAACTTTTCCCCCCCCCCCCCCCAAATAGGACTTTGGTTATACAGAGTTAACATTTACCAAAAATTGGTGGGGGGGGTGGGGGGGTCTTTGGGGTGACATTTTTAAAAAATATGGGGCTTTTGGTTCACAAAGATGTTGAAAATGGGGGTCTTAACAGTAGCCTTACAGACGTCGTCACCTCCAAACCCCGTCTAGGGTGTTAATTTAATTGGATCAATATTTTTTTTTGCACACAAAGAATACGATAAAAAATCAAAATAAGAAATTCAAACAGTCAAATCTAGTGAACTATACATGTCATAAAACTTGAACGCATACAAAATAGCACACACAGGTATGAGTGCGTAAACCATATTGGCTCTTTGGGGTTGACTGCTCGGAGAATAATCCAGATAATAGTCCAAAATGCCTAAAAAATTAGATTTTTGACATAGAATCAAAGACATTGTATTTCTTTATTTATTTTAGTGGAGGGGCCATTTTCTCCAGAGAGTGATTTTATGAAGTTCATGTTAATTGTTGGCAACCACTATAAATATATTCTAACTGGGTCTGACTATTTCAGAAAAGCCGCGTTTTCCATTTTTTTGTCCGTTGACCTTTTAGTGACCTTGACACGAGGTCAAAGGTCAAAGCGGTCATACATTGTCCAAAGAATATCGACCTTGGTACCCAAAAAATGTGGTACACCCAATCACAAGGAATATTGTATTGATATTTTATTTGTTACTTGCTGTTGTTTTCTTGTTATAGCAAAAAGCTAGTAGAGACAATAATAATGCATACACTGCTGTTATTCAGACCCCATTCCTGTCCAAAGCAATGGTTTTTAGAACCATATTTAAGTACACCAATTTGTTTTATTTAAAATGTGTAACTAGAAAAATGGGTTGATATAGTCTTACTCACATCCATGGCACGAATTTTTATTATGATTTGTGAAACAACCACATTGGACTAACAAGGAAAAAGTTATTAGTACTAGTTTATTCTTTCATCTCAGTCACATGTGGGATGTTTTAAAAGTATACTCGTTTCAGTCTCAGTCGCATGTTTTTAATTATTCTTTCATCCAGAGCCCGGGGGGGGGGGTTCACTGGTCATTGGCAAGGGGTATCATCCGACCAAGAAAAATAGGGGTATTTTTTCAGATTGTGCACGATACTTAACGTGAAAGGATAGCAAAAACGCTGAAATCAGAAAAGGGTGTACTTTTTCAACTGAACTTACATTCGGTGTCCATTTGGGGAATTTTTAGAGTTTGTATCGTATTTGGCTCATGTTGTGTAAAATGAGCTATTCAATATTCAAATATTGCCAATATTTATTAAGGGTATAGGAGTTTATATACTACCGACACTTTTTTAGGGTGTTTTTTTAGACGATCAAATTACTTGTACTTTTTTGCCGTACTTTTTTTAAACTCCTTGTTTAGGTGATGCGAGCACTTTGAAAATGTGGACCTTTTTGGTAAACTGAACTAACCCCGACAATTGTCCTTTTTGAACATCTCAGCCACTAAAAAAAAGTGGACTTTGGTCAAATTTCTCTTTTACACTTTGGACTATTTTCTGCACAAAATCAACACAAATTGTTACTTTTGCCCCTTTTGTGGGCTTTGTGTATGGGGGGGGGGGGATTGGGAACCTGCGCTGATCTCGATATTCTCCATCTCCATACTGCCAGTTGCCCACTTCCCGAGCAAAACCAAAGCGTATAATTTGGAATTAGGCTCTGTACAAGTAATCATCACTTTGAGACTATTGGCATACTGCACAGAGTTTAAATTTGGTTTGTCGTCTGGCTTTTGGCATTAAAAAGACTTTCTGGTCTTTTAAAATGAATTTCCAGCTAATAATGCAACAGTGGACAATTCGGGCACAAAATATGCGACTATAACTAGAAGAACATATGCAATACAAGTCATTCAGGATGAATGACCATCACTCTTAACAGTTTTCTCCAAGAGGTTGTGAAAGGATGCCCAGGATAATTGTGATACTGTGGTGATGAACATTCTAAAACCATGATATTGTGGATAATCGATCAAGGGACCTATACTCAGCCAGTATGGCATGCCAAAGTGGTTATATTATCTGCTGGATATTGATTACACTCATACCACTAAGACGAGGGAAAATAATGATCATGCTTCAAATGAAACCGCTTGTCAAAGAGAAACAAAAGCTAAAATTAGAAACAGTGTGGTTTAAGAGAACAGTTTAAAGATTATGTGAAAATATTGGTGGAACAAGAAGATTACATATCGAATCTTAGCTATGTCCACTGTTTCTAGACATTTTTTATATGGAACATTTTTACTCATTGTGTAACACTATTTCCCCCCAGTTTACTTAACATGGGCAGTAATAGCAGATATGATGGGGGGTTGGGTAGGAATGACCCTAACTTGATAACAGAGGGAAAATCACAATTTGTCTTGCACATTTTTACCAACCTGTGTTTGTAACGCAATTGGTTTTACCACAAAATGGCATAAATGGCTAAGCAGAGAGCATGGGGGTGGGGTATAGACGGGGGGGGGGGAAAGGCGGGGATTCTCAACACAAATGACCCATACGGGGAATGACACAGGACATCAGTCTCATTTTAGCCTTTGGAGTCAATGAACCCTTTTTTTTTAATGCCAATTGGGAAGCGTTGGTCATTGCAAATTTCTCCAATTTTGTTGGAAAATTAGTCGAATTTTTCTAAAAAGTGTTGAAAAATTAGGTCATCTTCTCAATATGAAGTCAAAAAATGTCCAAATTTGCTTAAATGTCAAACTTTGAGGACAAAAAAAAAAAAGGCAAATTTGGGTTAATTTGGCCCAACATTGCATATCTTGTATAGCTATGGGTCTCTTTTTGACAAAAAATGGTATATTATAGCATTGGGCCTACCCCCACCATCAAAAAATTTGGCGCACACTAAGATAACTAGCATAACTAGTTTGTCTCTGAAGTGCGATCGTGGTTATTTCACCGTAAAACGACGATCGTTCCATGAAAATTGGTTATAGAAAACATCAATCATTTCTCTTACCATTTTATAAAACAACTTGACGCAAAGTTCCCGGAAACACCGCGGGGTGAAGTACCGGTGGCGTAGCTCACGGATAGGGCTTGGCGGAACTCTCTCAACATGTTTCGTAGGTGAAAGACAGGGTAAGGTAGGGTAATCACCTAAAACGCCCAGATGATCGATGATATGTAGCCAACATTTTAAATTGTATCGCATGGAACGCCTAGAATGGTTACAAACAGGTGGAGACGCTGAAAAACATACGAAACAGCATACATATGAGCA
This sequence comes from Ophioderma brevispina, assembly GCA_023653785.1. NCBI lineage: Eukaryota > Metazoa > Echinodermata > Ophiuroidea > Amphilepidida > Ophiodermatidae > Ophioderma > Ophioderma brevispina. Next base: position 94,666 of record JAMKCH010031187.1, on the reverse strand, counting down.
AAAAATGAATTTTTAGATTTTATTTAAATGGACCCGTGAACGTCACGATAGCATCAGCGGGGGGGAAGGATAGGCATCGGAGGGGAAGGACAAATGACACATGACATGCATGATTAAGCCGTCTCGGAAAAGCATTCGGAAGCTCGGAAACGTCATACCAAACAATCTTTGCTCTTCAAATTGATCCAAAAATTGACCCGTTTTGGAAAGTAAGTAAGTAATTGTTTAGATCTTACAATCGAACATATCTCACTCAAAAGTGTAAAATTTGAATTTTTGACGTTTTTGATAAGTAGTGTAAGGTTTAAACCAGTTAAGTAATATTTCCCACTATCAAACAAATCCACGCTTAGCCTCAGCGGTTTTGGGCTCTCGGTCTATTGTCCCTGAGATCTCAGGTTCGAATCCATACGGGCCGTACTATCTAGGTTTCAGTCCTCTCCATCCTCCTATAATTAATACTAAATTAGATTTTAGTCATTTGTTGTTTGGAAAAATTACGTGTAAGGTTCCGGTTCGTGACCGTACAAGATGAATACACTCGTACAAGACGAAAATTATTGTGAATACCGAACCAAAGGGATGGTGAATTTTTTTTTTTGTGAAGCTGGGATACACTAAGCAAAATGATATGAAATGATGATGAAACATCGCAAAACGTAGGTGAGAGGTGCATTCCACGTTATGGGAATTAATGATCCTCTCACCACCAGAATCCTTCATAAACAACAATCATTCTCCAAGCAAGGGCATAACACAAAAATTATGTGCAACATCCAAACCATCAAGGACATAAGTAAAGCTTACCTACCGTACATGAATCTTCAGCACCTGGCCTTCAACAAACAACCCAAGGGCCTTGGAAAGTTATTTGAAATTTCATTATTGATGAGATATGCATATGGCGCATGTCTTACCCATCATTGCCCCCCCCAGGCGCCCCGGGGGATGCGCCCACAACATCTACAAATATACAGTGGCCCCCCTTCATCTGGCCAGACGCCGAACAATGGCATCTAGGGCGATCTCTAGTTCCGCGAAAATGGATTTACTTACTATTACCAGGGGTTATAATACAACATAATGGGGGTTGTGTAGGGGTTCATTCTACATTAAAGCAGAGTGTTAAGTGGTTACAGATGACTGCATTGTGCCAAAAAATGCGGCCTAACTCGGCTTGGATAGAGGAATGGGGGGTCTGCTAAAGCAATGTTATTACATATTATTGTCTCTATTAGGCGATTTCATTATAACAACGAAAAACGAAAGGTCAAATAACAAAAGACATATCTATGCAAATTCCGTGTGAAATTGCCACCATTTGGTTAACAAGGTGCGATAGACTTTGGATTGATGACCACTTGACTTTGACCTTGCGTCAGGTAACCAAAGGTCAAAGAAAACAAATGGGCACATCGTTGTTCTGAATAGTTCAGACCGTAGTATTATACGTTCTAGTGGTTGCACAATTTAACAGGCATGAACTTCACCAACCACCTTTTACATAGGCCCCTCCATAGTTAGCTTCTTAAAAAACGTAAATAAAGAAAAAGAAAAATGTGCGAAGCATGCAAGTTGGCAGCAGGAACACAGTAAACAACGCTCAATTTTCAAACGGATAATGGGTTATGTACAAATGGTTTGAACCATTCGTTTACATAATGATATATGTAGCCAAAAGAACTTGAAATGACATGTTACCAAAAAGGCTTATATACACTCATATAATAAAACTTTATCTCCCATAGGTGTAATTGCGTCGTTTACGGGAAAAGCTTGCTGGTAAATGTGCAGACGAATGGTTTAATTTCGGGACAATTAAAATACATCAGTTGTCCGAAAAAATTAAAACCATGTGCAACTCAGCACAAATTTATTGGTGATCTGTTTAATAAGATTAATACAAGTATGGATTTCAGTTTTGACCTAAATGGCACCAAGGGTCATTTTGTATTTGACTTGTGAGATAGCGCTTATTTATTTTTTATTTATAAAGTGAGATTTTTGCGAGTTGTGTATAAGAGATTTTGCGCGATACAAGTGAGATTTTGCGCGATTACAAGTGAGATTTTTGCGAGATGTAAGTGAGATTTTGCGCGATTATATTATAAGTGAGATTTTGCGCGATATAGTGAGATTTTGCGCGATTTTGCAAGGGCCGATTGGCGCTGTATTATTTAAGTTGGGAGGATTTTTGCGAGATTGTACGAGATGTAAGTGAGGAATTTATTTTGCGCGGATTTTAGTTGAGAAAATAGCCTCTAACAGGTTAGGTGATTTCTGGGAACTCGGGGATATGAAGGTGAAAAAGTGTTTGCGACGTAGACATATGAACAAGTACGACGAGATGAGCTAGAGAAGTCAAGTGGTTTTATATTGTAGGGTGGACACAAGCCCACGGACTAACATGTAATGTAATCCCCAGGGACCTCCCGTTGTAAGCTATAGTACATGTGCAATGTTGGCCTTTTAAATTAAATATTCGTGCTCCCGAAACCGGGGATATTATTTCCTTCACTAAATTAAAAAACATATATTAACCAGGAAAAGCGTGTCCCCACATGAAAAGAGTGCATATTATTTAGAAAAATGAATATAAATTAAACGTCAACGCAATTTACTTCTCTAATATCAGTGAACCTGGCATACATAACATCAACATGATCCAGCGAAAAATGGCGCTAATGATATTCAATAATCGGGCCCGGCCGGAACACACTTCACATTCTTTACATCTGGTCCATTGATATTGTTTAATGCAGTTGAAAGATTCCGAAATGTCTGTCCTTGCCGCATTGCGTGTAAGTTCTTCATCGTTGCGATGAAAGAAATCTTGAGATTCTACTGTGTGATCAATAACTGGACCAGATGATTAATCATGTTTTTTCGAAAAGAAATGGTAAAGGATAAAATTCATGATAGGAAAAGCCCTGCAAGGCTGACCTAATTTGTACGTAACCTAAATCCGCAAGTTCTGGTCTTTAAAGCCACTTTTTTAGTCCATAGCCAGTTTCTGTACGGGCCTTAAAATTCGAGTTTGTTGCACCACCTGGTGATTAATTTTTCAATATATCACTGAAAGGGGGTGTCCCCATGATTAGGATTAGGTATGTCCGCCCCGAAATGTTGCAAATTAGCGCTACTGCCATTTGCAAAATGGCCACCAGTGTTTTATGAAAAATGCTATTGTATTTTCGTATAGTAGAACTTTGTCTAGGACTAAACGAAATGAAGTTTACTTCCTAATAAAAAGGGCTGGTTTAACATTTAAGTGTTTCAAATATGGCCGCCGCGGAAGAGGCCATGTTTGTAAAGTACCTAAAATTCCAAATGGATGGGAGTAAGTAGTAATTATTGAGGGAGCACCAAAAAAAGGAGAATATTGAATGACATTGGTAATTGCGGCATGATTTCTAATCATGATGGCGGCGCGATTATACCCGCTCCGGGGACATAACCAGAAGATGAAGAAAGCGCCCCCTGCACATCTTTTTGACCCCATAATAAGACCATAAGGAAAAAATGATACATTGTTCGCAATCGGTTCTCTCGTACTTCTGGCCGATAATTGCAGACACTAAACACTAGTTGACGCTGGGAAGGAAGATTATTAGGCAGAGAGAGAAGCAGGAGCCTGTACAGCAGAAACAAAGATCGCACTTGATGTGCTCGAAAGAAAGTTCGGTCACCATATTTAAATTTTCTCTACATATAGACAAAATTTTCACTTGATTCATACGCAGAGTTTTATTTTACTGGGAACACCTATGACGTCACTGAGTAGTCCTTAAATACAGTCCACACCCATCTTATTGGTTTTATGTTATTAGGTGACTGAGCGTTGTTTCCTATGTTTCCCAGTTTATTTAACATGTATATAGCCCAGGTAGAAAACCAGCTATTGTGAAGCACTTCTTGGACATGTCAAGACCCCACTTTAATATTTTTTAACATTTTTTTTTTTTTTTTTTTAATTTTTTAGTTTTTTGATTTTTTAAAGTTTTATAATAAAAACAAAAGATGGTTAGTGGGCTGCTTTTTTCTTCTGAATTATGTACTTAGAGCGAAATAATCCCGCCTTCTTTAACACAAGCCGGTTACGTAAAAAATAAATGCCATAAATTCTTTTTGGAGGCTCCCAAATATCACCCAGGTTCTTATTTCAAACAATTGCCATTTAAGTCATTTAGCAAAATATGGAGTCTTTGCGGCGGCATCTGGTTGCATAGATGGTAAGCCCCCTTTTGGAAGTTAAAAACTTGATAACGCGTAGTCGTGGATATAATTTCTATCGGTAATGAAATATAAATGGCGGTTTACATAAACATAGCGGCCATTTGAAAGGGCCCAGAACCGCGAACGTGCAGCTTTTCGAGCGGGAAAAACATACTCATATAGTCAGGGCCTTCAAGGTGATATATGGCAAAATTAATCACCAGTTGGTGCAACGAACGGAAATGATGGCAGCTTATTTTTATTCATTTACCAACAGGCAATGGTATGAGCGACCAAATTTTTAAACTCTTGAGCGAGGTGAGTGCCCTCATGTATTGTTAAAAGATCAGAAGGCTCGATTGCAAGCGAGAAGGGCTTACACGCCTGAACAAGACACATTATTTCTGATAATGTCCTACTCCTTATTCTTTAATTGACATTTACAGTCGCGCGAAAAAGAAGCTAAACCTTAAGAAGTATGTTAAAATAATGCGTTTTTCCATACATTTTCATTGATACTTAGCTATGATTTAATTCATTTTTTTTTTGTACAAATTAAAACACTTTACTGCACGTTTGCTATATGGTCGTTTGTAAAGTCTAGACGTTATGGAACGGATCTTTCACAATAGGGGTAACAAAAAGAGTCGAGCTTTTGAGAAAGGGATTAATGGTTTTTTCAGGTTCAAATCAATTGAATAAGGCCAATCAAAAGCTGAAGAGCTTTATAATGGTACGCATCACGACTCCCTGTTTGAAAGAGCAAGTATTTTGCAATCACCTTGCAGCACAAGCGTTCCTAATAGTAATGGCGTGTTGTAACAGTCAGAGGTTTGTTGTGACAAATTTTATCGTTGTCGGCTTTGATTGGAAGGACGATTGATGGGGATACTTAATTATAGCAAGTAAAGAACCAATGATCGTTTTGTGGAGACGGAAAAGCAGACGGTAAGGTCGTGGAGCTTGAACGTGTCTTTTAAATTTGTAATCTCCTCTTTGTAATGAATTGATATAGTTAGCATGTATTTGCAAAATCCGAGCTCATTATTGGGGAATTCACCTTTGACCAGTAAACATGTCATTCGTTGACACTACAGATTTGTTATATTTGAATACAGTCCTGCTTGCGACACCTGCACATATCACATAAGTATAATGTGGCATTAGCTTGAAAATTTTTTGTGTTGTCCGGTACTATGTATTAAATGCCAAATTTATCTATTTAGCATACGCAGATTTCACGCCATTGTTGTTGTCCCGAACATTAACATTCTAAATTTTATCCAGAATATTGACAGTAATCATGTCTATGGAATTGACCTTTGACCCGGATAAAATATAACATCATACGAACTACAGAATGTTTTTTTTAAACAGTCATGCTGTTACACACAATATGAACAGGTACGCTGTGCAAATTCAGCCTGACAGCTAAGTTTGTCTCATTGTATTCTTGTTTTTTGATTAACAAACAGATGTTCATGACCAGGGCAGGTGGTCCATTAATGCGATTATAATGAATATTGACCACAGTATCCAAAAATAAAGGTCGGGCGGCCAACGAACTTTAACAAAGAATACAGTGGATAATCTATGAATAGAAGAGGGCTAGGCGGTGTATTTAGGCAACAGATGCTAGACTCGAACGGGAAGTGATAACACCTGATAAGCTTGAAATGTTGTAAGGTGTGGGCAGAAACAATGGAAGTGTTTTAGGTTGATTGTTGACTATCAATAGCTCTTTTGTTGCTTGAGGTGACGTTTACAATAGTGGTCACTGATATTGGCAAGTAAAATTGAGAGTTATCATTATTCATTTTCTCAATAATGTGTGCTCTTTTCCTTTGGGGATATTTTTATGGTTACATAACTATTTTTAAAATTTAGTAAGGAAGTAAGTAATCCCCAGTGCTGTAGCACGAAATGATGGTTAAATAGCCAACGTATCACGGGTCTGACAGGGGGGTGGGGAACATGTCAAAAAGGTCAACATTTGGGACATATTTTTTCAAGATGGAGCTATAAAATAGAGTATCCAAACTGAGGTATATTGTAGTAGGGGATAAGACCCTACTTACCATTGTGATTCCTTCCCATGTGATTCATTCCCCCCTGGGTCTAGGGTGGGGCATCATCCCTTTACCAATTAAAGCCAAACTTTCCACCAAGGAAAGTTGTGGCTAACAAAAAAGATGACGAGCAATGGACTGAGGAACTATCTTGCAGCAACTCCATGGGAATAGTTACTATAAGAGACTCCCCTGATAAATCATGTGAGAATGTCAACAAACCATACGTGATGCCATGCAAGATCATCCACAAAAGGTGATCAAGGCATTTGAATCTTATCCAGAATGGGTGGAACGGAGGCTGCGACAAAGCTCTGATAGGAGTCAGAAGATAGTGCATGGAGAAGGGGGAAATCTCTTGGAACTCCCGAAGCTCGCATAAGTACAACCAAGGCTAGAAACGACCGTAAGCATATGTTTCTAGGACAGCTGCACTTCACTCACAAGATCAGACTCAGAGATTAAATGACAGACGAGCTCCAGACTTGATTTAAGTCTTGGTGGTGGACAGCTCGTATAGCTAATGGGGAAAGGAGGGAAGGTCTGAAATACCAGTTTTCCTTAACCCTCGTTACCACCCCATTGAACTCTCGCATCCGGTGCGTAAAATGGCCAAAAACTTTCGTAAAAAGCTATTAGGTAATCATTCTCTATCCGGGAGGTAAGTTTAGCTCCCCCCCCCCCCCCCCCTCGAAAAAAAAAATGTGAAGATAGCACCTTTGACCGGGGTTAGGGTAGCCGTCAAAGTCGAAGGGTAGGGGGTGGTTGCCACCCAAGGATATTTTATGGTGCATTTTTGAAACTATTATGCACAGTATAGCTCTAAAACTCTATGTTTATGGAAAACTAGCCAATTGCCATCATTTAGAGCTGAAAACCGCATGAAAATCCGATATTCCTACGTTTTTTAGCGCAAAATTGGATTTTCGCCTATTTTCTGTGGGCCAATTTTGCCGACTCACGGACTTGATGACGTCATTGTGACGCAATACTAGGTATGTTAGTACTTATTTTGGTATCAATGGAAAGAGGAGGAACATAGCTATCCACTGGTATCAAAATCATAAGCATCGGGTGCTTTCTAACGAATTCTCGAGGGAGGGGGTGGTAACCACCCCCCCCCCCCTTGGTAAACCGTGTTACAAAAAAAGGCTTGGTAAGACGAGGGTTAAATCAGGCAAATCTACATACCTCTCTGCCGAGGCAAGAGCTGAATGTTTTGCGACTTTTTTTCAGTGAAAAGTCTACCATTCCTGCTGCTGAAAATGACAAGCCTGTCTCCAGCATTCCTCTGAGAACTACCTTAAGTTGTGGCAAGATGGTGTTCTGGCTAAGGAAGGTAAAAAACAACTGTTGAAACTAGATGTCAACAAAGCCTCCGGACCAGATGGCATCCAAGCCATCGTTTTGAGAAATGCTGCCCCAGAACTGGCGGTTCCACTGGCACGTGTCATAAGAAGGGCGACAAACATTCGCCTAGCAACTATCGACCGATCTCCTTGCTATCTATAATATCCAAGGTAATGGAGCGACTGATCTGTGAAACAATGTGGCGCCATCTTGATGCGCATTCATTGATATCAAACATACAGTATGGCTTTAGGTCTCGCCATTCTACATCTGATGCCCTGACCTATGTTTCCCAATGCATCACTAATTCCATCAATGACGGAGAGGAAGCTAGAATTGTATGTCTTGATATCAGCAAAGTATTTGACAGAGTGTGGCATCCTGGTCTACTGGCCAAGCTTTCTGCCTTAGGATTCTCAGATAAGTTACTGAAGTGGCTGAAGGACTACCTGAGTGACTGCTCCCTCAGAGTCATCCTAAACGGGAGGGTATCCAGCAAGAAGTCGATCAATGCAGGTATACCACAAGGCTCGATCCTCGGCCCTCTTCTTTTTATTATATTCATTGACGACATCACAAGAAGAATCCTGAATCCATCCATCCTCTACGCAGACGATGTCACACTCATGACCTTCATAAAGTCAAAAGAGGACAGAATCCCAGCTGCCGCCTCTCTCAATAAAGACCTGCAGGAAATCGAGTCTTGGGCAACTTCATGGAATGTACTTTTCGGTGCTGCCAAGTGTAAACCTGTAACAATATCAAACAAAAAAGATGCTGCAACAGGCCATCCAAGTCTCCATATCTTTGGAACAACTCTAGAAGAGGCTGACAGTGTCGATCTACTTGGCATCTCCATCAGTAATGACCTGTCATGGTCTCCTGTGATTACCAAAATGGCTAAAACTGCCAGTCAGAGACTAGGTTTGCTCCGTCGAGCTGCACCCTATCTAGGGACAACTGAAGGGCTGTTATATATAGATCCATGGTTCGATCCAACATGGAATATGCAAGTTCAGCATGGTGTGGAGCAACACCCACTTCACTATCCAAACTAGATGCAATCCAGAGACGTGGCATTTCCATCATTGGTATCCCCGAGAGTGAGCTCACCACTCATCACATCTAACCACTTGGTCATCGCAGGGCAGTTGGAATTGTCACTCTTTTCCTACCGCATGTTTATGGACAAGCACCAGATCTCCTCAGCCATCTGCTACCTGAGCTGCTTTCAGTTGATCCTCGCCTTAGGCGCTCAGTCAGGTCGCCTTGTTCGAATAAATGATGAAAAACACGGCCAAAGTTAATCGAACACACACTATAGAAGCTTAAGAGTTATTTATTTGTGAACGAGGTATTTTGTGATAACGTCATGAAAAAAATAGTCATTCTAAATCGGAGAGGTGATAACACCTGAAATCTTTTCAACTGCGTAACAATGGCCCTGCATTCCCAGATGAAAAGGAATGTGAAGTGTTTTTCCGGTGTGAAAGCAGATATAGTCCGGCGGGAGCCACAGTCCGGGGCTCCATAGACGATAACGGAATAAAGTGTGAAACTAATGTTGTGTGAAGAGTCAACTGAATCGATTGCACTATTGTTCACCGTTGTTCTCGGACTATGAGTACGCTGGACAATAATTACTTCTACACCGGTGTAGAAGTAATTATATTCCGGCGTACTCACAGTCCGGCTACAACGGTAAGGAATAGGGCACTCACTCTTCAAGCAACATTAGTTTCACGCTTTATTCCGTTATCGTCTATGGAGCCCGGACTATGGCTCCCACCGGACTATAGTTGCTTTCACACCGGTGTAGAAGTAATACGTGGATACTGGGTTTCCTACCGGAAATAATTTTTTACCGAAATTCCTATCCCACAATGCACAAACGATGTACGAGTAGATAGAATAAATAGCGCATATATATTCTATGGTGTTTTGTGTCATACGGTCATTTTTCTGTCATAACTGTGCGAAAACCGTTTGCTGTACATACATTTTACCTCTTTTTAACTCTTTGATTGCCTTGTAATTTTTGGGCCACAAAATGTGCGAGTAGTTTAGAGGAGGCGCACTAAACCGCGAGCGTGCATGGAGCGATGCATATCTACCCGTACATCGTTGGCGCATTGTGGGATAGGAATTTCGGTAAAAAATGATTCCCGGTAGGAAACCCAGGATCCACGTATTATAATCCGCCGTACTCATAGTCCTATAACGGTAAAGAATAGGGCACTCTATTCAGTTGACTCTTCACGCTACATTAGTTTCACGCTTTATTCCGTTATCGTCTATCTATGGACCCCGGACTGTGGCTCCCGGAGGACTATATCTGCTTCCATACCGGTGTAGAAGTAATTATAGTCCGCCGTACTCATAGTCCGGTAAGGAATAGGGCACTATGGCTCCCACCGGACTATGGTTGCTTTCACACCGGCGCGGCGTGACTTGGAATCGGCAGACTACCCAAAAGAAAAATCAACATCATCTATCTATCAGTTATGGGCCCACAGCTGTTGGTGTACATAGACGGTTCACCCACTTGTATCAGTATCAACAGAAAACGATAATTAAGTCGAAGCCATGCAATTAACATGTCTTATATGAAAGATAATTGTGCAGAAACTTCAAAAATTTAATAAAAAATTGTCCCTTGGTTAGAAAATGCGGCAAAACTAGGTTATTGACGGAAATTCAGCCGAAAAATCCATTATGGCGGCCATGAAGTGTGATGTGTATAGGTAGTTGCAAACATGGTCAGAAAAAGATAACTATGTCGAAGCCATGCAATTTACATGTCTTATATGAAAGATAATTGTAGGCCTATAACAATTACTTCTAGACTTAAAAAATTGAAGAAAAAAATTGCCCTTTGGTTGAAAAAAGCAGGAAATCTAAGAAAATTATTGCCTTTAAGTTTAAAATCCAATATGGCGGCTCTGAAACAAATGTCCGGTGCCTAACCCTGTGATGGGCGATCAAGATGATTGAAGGATGCTTAGAATGTGGCAATTTGTTTAATATGGTAAGTGATGTGCGGTATTGACGCTTTAACAAGGGAAAATGGATTTATTTGTACTAAAGTGAATTATTCTATTATATTATCAGTAAAAAGCATATCATGAGGAGAACTAAAAGCTATCTACTATGTGTCACCCACATCTAATTCGTACTAAAGGTTGTTGATCTGTTTGACCGTTCTTGATTATTCACATAATTATAGTCTGTTATTGTCTACATTAATCATGTGAACATAATACACGGTGGGGTGTATCCTTCTATACTGTCGTTTCATAGTCCCCCCCCGGGGAGGAGGGCAAAATCAAGTGGAAATTCATAATAAATTATTAAAATCACATAACCGTCTGTTCTCGCAAATAAAACTTGCACATTTTCTTAAACATGAATAAAATGTCATTTTCTTTTCCACAATATTAGTGATTAATGCATACACATAGACTTCAGCAAACTATGAGCTAAAGATATTCAACAATCGGCCCGGTATGCGGTGGTGAAAACACTTCAGATTCCTTTTCATCTGGGAGTTTAGGGCCATTATTATATTGCCACGCGGTTGAAAAGACTCCAATGTTATCACCTAATTTGTTAATGGTCACGCAAAATACAAAATATCTTCGTTCAAAATAAATAACTAGTTCACATTATAATATAGATCGAAACGGAGTTAAGCAATAAGTTAGAGCATGGAAGAAAGAGATAAGAAGTAAGCACAACGATCCACTTTGCTTTTGACCAATCCATCTGCCGCCCAATAATTGCAATTATTGTTATTAATATCCTCACAAGTGGCCCTTCCGAGGATAATCCTAATCCGATTTTCTCGCTCGAGAAAATTCGCAGTTCGTGATTGTTCTTCATCGCGTAAAAATTCCGGGTCATCGGGAATCAGCGAATCAGCACGGGATGCATGCTGGGAAGACAATACTCAAACATAATGCGGCTTACATGGAAACCGGTCAACACGCCCATTTTTGACGCCCGGGGGTTCATGGATTTTGGTCGGGAACCCATGCTCGTTCCAGAAAAAAGAGGGACTAGCTGCAAATGCGGGACTACCGCTAACGGTATCAAATTCACAATAATCAAGTTCTATTCCAGCTAGGGGTATCAAATTCAGTTGTGACTGTGACTGGTTCAATGATATATACAAATAGGAAAAATTAACCTAAAACATATCAGCAAAATAACCTACGTGTGTATTTTTCTTGCAGTAGCAAAAGTGTCATTTTTCATGTATTGAGAACAGGTCCCGCAAGGGGTATAATCTCACTGCAAATTAGTCCCGTTAGGGGAATACTTTCACTGAAAACTAGTATAATTTCACCAAAACTGGTCTCTCAGTATATTTAATAAACGCAGCGAAGGCCGTGAAGAATAAATGAACGAAGTCCAAATGACCAATCTGTTTATAGTAGTTTAATATAATTTATTATGAGTTATAGAGTACGGTGGACATGGTGGATGCGAAGGAGTGAACAATGGCATTGAAGTATCTTCAATACTTGGACCTACGTAGTTTTCTCATCAGTTTCGGCATTTTTCTTATAATTTCATGGTGGCTGAAACGAGATAGAAATCTCCCACCCGGTCCCATCGGCTGGCCCGTATTTGGATACCTACCAAATCTCGGTATTTCGTTGTATCGGTCAGGTGTTCAACCATTTGAGCAAACATATCTACTACTTATGGCAAGGTGTACAGTATGTACATGGGCGATAGGCTTCTTGTAATACTTAATGACTACGAGAGTATCAGAGAAGCATTTCAGAATTCACTGTTGAATGATCGACGTGCTGCGGTTTCAAGTTATAAAGATGACACAGGTATTTATATAACAATAATAATAGCAGAGATTTATATAGCGCCTTATGCTATTGGCTTCTAAGCGCTTTCACAAATGGCCGCTGATCACTGTGGCCCAACCATACCATCAACCATTTCGCATCATTTCAAGGGATGCAGCAGATCGGGATCAGCACTTTCCCTTATCAGCAAACATACATCGAGATAACCGTCGCAGCCGGGACCAGCTTCCCAAATATCGCATGGGTAAATCGGGACAACCAAGCGGTTAATTTCTTGTCCAGGGAAATTACAAGATAGCTGAATCTCACAGGGCTCGAATGCACGCCTATACGCATAGATGAGCATACACTGGAGTCGAGCACTTACCTTATTGAGCTATCTTGTCCGCTTTTTATTGTTATAATGATACTCATTTGAGCTCAGTCACATACGTCTGTGCTCTTCTGTGCACATGCTCTGAATAGTAAAGTGGAACATTCCTATAGACCATGTCACCTGTGACATCAAGTGAGAGGTCCTCTGTTAACTTCCTGCCGCTGGCAAGAACACTATTATTAATATACAGAGTGTCCCAGATAAAATTACCCTAGCGTCCTTAATTTCAGGCCTTTATTCAACATTTATGCAAAGTATGTTACATATTTGCTAACTTTAAAATCACTAGCTTTCCAAAACAGCAAATCCCATTTGATTTTAGTCTAAATTCACTGGGTTATGTCAATTTCAATAAAATCATTGTTTTGTCACTTGTAACACGGATATTGCACTCAAACTTCGATGGCTTAAACATGAATTTGCAATTTTTGATTATCATAGTCAGGATAAAATGTATGAAGATCCTTGAATATGCATTATTAAGTGTGATTATGTTCAAGCGTAATTTACTTACACTGTAAAAATTATTTTACTCAATGTTGAGTAAAAAGACACATCTCTTAATGGAATCACTCCACTAAATAACTCCCCATAGACTTGTGTACAAAATGACCTCTCACCAAACGTCAATTTCTCGGTTATAAAGCGACTGGTTATTTAAAAACTGGATTTTTGGGAAGATTATGACCATAGCTCTTCAACAAAAATGAAAAAGTCATATGATGAAGGCTGATTTTTTGAGATACAGAGCATCGAAAGATTTGCATGTTTTCAAAACGTCCACGCCTAGTTGAAATCGTACTAGAAATTAAAATTGCAGAGTTTCCCCAAACCCTCAGAAATTATACAAAATGGCACAGACAAAATCTTTACCACCCAAATGGTTTGTTACTAGTCCACGCATTATGATTAATTTCAAATTTCATTTTAAGACACAACTTATCAACATTTTGGGACTCTTCATTTATGCAAGTGCCATATTTGGGACGCCAACACTGTCTCGGCACTGACGTCGTCTGCTACACCTAGTTTATTTAGCATGTTTAGTGATGTGATTCCTGAAGTTGAGTAAAAGATTAGTCAAAGTTGGGTAAACCTTATTCGTTGATGGATAAATTATACTCATATACTTATACTTATTTTTTGAGAAGTGCATTTTAAAAGCAGTTAAGGGACGTTAATGATATACGATTTATATTTGTTTTGAAATGTTAACTACTTAGTTCTCTAGACAAGGATAAAGTGTTGGAAAAACCCCACGTGCGCTTGGCCGGACTCGAACCGGCAACCTCCGTATTAGTAGCACGGCGCTTTTACTAATTAAGCTGACAAGCTAGGGTTGGTAGAGAGAGCGATAGTGTTAGGTCCGAAAGGTGTCCATCGCTTTCCTAATGGATAGCGTCAGAACGGTATATTTACATATACGATTTATGTTTGTTTTGTTTTCAAAATAACAAACACAACATTTCGCGCCTACATTTTACAGCATGCTGTGCAGCCAACTTAAAATGTCATTGTTATGCACATTATCTTCTCTGGAACGTTACATACAGTGACCTAGCACTAGTTTAGGAATAACATATTTCCAATTACTCTATAGGCTCTAAGGCAGTTCGTGGCCATCGCTATAAAGTACAGAATCACCCATGATTTTCGTGTTGTAGTACGCACCAAGACCTTTAAAAAAATTGGGTGCATGACTTGCCCAAATGTGGATAGATTTTGCTACAGAGGGCGATTTTCAATATGGTTTCCATAAATATTACTTTTGACTATATCCTTGTCTGTGAGATCCATAGGGACCTGTTTTCCCGGCCTGTTTTCATTTTCAGTGTCAAGGAACCTGATAAGTCAAATAACAATTACATTGGTTCCTTAGTTTGGGGCCCGGGGTTTGGGGCAGCCTTAAATATATAGCAGTCATCAAAACGCACAGTCATAAACGAACGTTATACACATGCATTAAAGGTAAAGTAATTCAACGATATTAAGAGCATAATAATACAGTGCTTCATTTGCTTGTGTTATCATATAACCTTTAAATCTACTATGGCGTCCAAAATGGCCTCCACAACCTAACGCCAAAACAGGACCTTTGTAGAACAGGGTTGAGTTCCATTTACATCTATGATGAAGACAGTGTAAAGTCGAAAATCGAGTTTCTAAAAATAACTAAAAATCATGTGTGCGGTTGTTAGTAACATTTTGGTCTTTGCCTCTCCCCAGCTATAAATCACAGTTAGGGTGGTTTGCCCAGATCATTTATTAGTCTTGATGTACACTAGGAGAAGAGAGAGTTTTTAGATTGACATCTTAATTTGGGTTTGATTTTTTATTCAGGGTATTCCTCAGCGACGGTCTACTTTGGACACGACAGCGACGGTTTACACTAAGCACATTTCGAGACTTTTGTATCGGAAAGTCAAGATTTCAAGATCAAATTGCTGAAGAAAATCAACACTCAAAGGCAGAATTTGACAAACGAGTTGGAAAGCCCTTTGATCCAAGGGAGCTCTTAACAAACGCAATCTCAAATGTGATTTGCAAAGTTATCTTTGGTAGACGATTTCAATATTCAGACACCGACTTTTGCCACTTGCTGAAGGGCCTGGGCAATATGTTGAATTCCGAGGGCGTCCTGTCTTCATTTCCCATCTTAAGGTTACTGAAGCGATTGAATTTTAAAGCAGAAAGAGAAAGTGAAGCATTTGATCGCTATCTCTTCGGGTTTATTGACAAGATTATTATGGACCACAAAGACAAATTTGACAGTAATTACCTAACCGACTACATAGATGTGTATCTTAAAGAAATTCAACATGATGATTTTGGAACAGTCAATTTGGATGAACATAGCTTGCGTAATACAGTTATACATCTGTTTGTAGCCGGAACTGAATCCACTGTGAGCACACTCTTAAGGGCTTTGCATTATGCGATCGAAATGCCAGAGTTACAGGCCCGCATTCATGCAGAAGTAGACTCTGTTGTCGGTCGAAACCGCCTGCCACGAATGTCTGATAATCTGCCCTACACCGAAGCCGCACTGATGGAAGTTCAGCGGATAGCGAGTATCGCGCCACTGGGTAAGGTGAAGTCTGCTTAACTCTGGTCGTTGCGGGCTATTTTAACAAAATAAATACAAAATAAAAAAGGAGGGAGAAAGGAAAGGGTATTGAAATACGGCTCAAATTGCGAGAAAAGCGGGCTTCGCACCCGGACAACCCACCAGGCGCTTTACCACTTAAGGTCTTGCGCACTCCCGATAAGGGGGGGGGGGCTCATGTGGACCACCTCTGAAAAACCACTTTGCCATTTGATTTTTTTACCAAATCTCTGGTCATTGATGGGGTGAACAACCACATAACATGAACAAAAAAGGGAAATCGGTTGTACCGATTCAAAATGGCAGTCCACAAACCGATTTTTGTGTTTCGCACTTAATTCCCCCTCCGAAAAATCGGAAACCGCTTTCCTATAAAATTTGGCTAATATTAGAATTTTTGCAAAAGGAGTCATAGCTACTCATTTTAAAGCAACTCCTTAGTAAAGTGAAAGATCGCAAAATTAGCAACATTTTTCTGCCAAAAGTTCAACAATATTGAACCAAGCATCAATCATTTTAGACCGTAAAACAATAGTCTCTTAACACACGGTATACAATGTACACACTATGTATGAGAATCTACAGATTTAGCCTTCACTTTAGGCATATTTCCTGCCAAACTTTCAAATAAATAGTATGTTACTCTCTGGAAAATCACTTGATAGGTCTTAAAGCGGCACGGCACATTTTCACAAAATATGAAATTTCTTCACTTGCTATCAAATGATAGTCGTAGGCAATTGGACGAACAGAGATATATTTTACACATAAAAATCATATGTTACCCCAAAAAAGAAGGGACATTGTACTGAGGATAAAGACATCCAGGTAAAATTTGTAGGCCAAAAAACTTTAAGTTGTCCAAACTTTATCAACAAATGTGATATTACATGAATATTTTTGACTCGTACTCAATGATATTAAAACCACAAGGTTATTAGACTGGTCAAACAGTGTTGTGTGGCATAGCGTGAGAAACATCCATACGGAGTGTGTGTTCTTGTGTTGTTTAAACGCCATTTTCGTCGTATGCTGAATTTAGCGTCGACGGCGGACGTTAAATTAAAAAATCGTTCGGTTACTCATAAGGAAGCTGTTTGATCTAATCATTTCGGGTGAGGGCTTTTGTATATAAAAGCCTGTACAACCCATTGCAAAATATCGATTTTGAAAAATCTTGAGGGCGCACTATTATTTTTCAAAATGTGCAGTGTTCTTTAATTGGATTGTTGCATTCCACTTTGAAAAGTGCAAAATAACAGTAGGAAATAAGTAGGAAGTATGACTTGCGGAAGCTACCAATAGGACGAATGTGTTGTCAAGAAAGTTCAGCATTGTTATAATCTTCTGAAACGAAAACAGGAAATTAAAGAGAAAGACCGAAAGATATAAACTCATATGAAGCAATATAAGATAAAGATATTAAACTCCTATGAAGCAATAACTATAAAGTAGTCATCCGTTTTCGAGGATCTTTGGTCTTTCCGGAAACAAAAATCGGGTCATTCCAACAGAAAAGTGAGTTGCGAAAGATCGAAGAACGTTTTGGGTCTTTCCGGTATGGTTCGGAAGAATTTCGGGAAAATGTTAGAAACCATTCTCGGCAAAAATTATTAATATTCTAGCAAAAAAAAGACTGTAAGCTCCGCGGACAACTTAAGTAGGTTTGCTTAATGTTATTAAAAATGATTTTATTTTTTCAGAGGGTATCCACACCGAGCAGGCAGCAGACACACACTTCAAGGGTCACTATTCTAAAGGATGTATTATTCATCTCACATATTTGAGGCCGTTCATCATGATACCGATCCTGGTCAGAGCCCGAGTTCAACCCGAGCGAATTTCTTAATGAAGAGGCGCTGTAATCCAAAGGAGAGTACTGCATTCCATGTAGTACAGGTAAGCATATTATGTGTCGACAATTTCGTGTAATATAATTGTAATATTATTTTAAACATGTATACGTACGGTATGTGATAAACGGTACGAGCTTTTACGGTACACGACAGAAGGCCAATTTTAAAACATAATAACGTCGCATTGTAAAGGTTGGCATATGCCAAATAGACCGTATTCAATATGACAACAGCCACCAGACATGTTGTTGGTGGACAAGATGCATACAGTACCAGGACTCCAATACATTAAGCTGTCTATCGATCCGGTTTTTTAGCGATTTACACAGGGATAATGACAGGTGAATGTATTGTAGTACTGAATTGCGTCTATCTTGTCCACCAACATGGCTGGCTATTGAATACGCGGTCTATAGTTTGGGTTGTTTTGTAACAACAGCAGAATGAACATTAAATTCAATCAGCACACAAAGAGATGGAAATGATTAGGACAGGTAGATGTACACTGATTTAGAGAAAGAGAAGAAAAGAAACAAAAGAAACCTGTTTATCGCCGATTTAAAACTGAAGCTATCACCCTAATCATACAATTGCCGCAGTCCCAAAATATAGAGGACGACGAGCATATCAGCTATTGTTATAAACGATAAAGTATTTTCCCTTTATTGGTTAATATATGTTGGAATTAATAACGACAGGTTAAATGGAGATTCATTTTGTCCAAGGTTGTTATTTATTTAAGAAAAAAAAAAAACAATAAAAAACAAAAAAATCCGATTTCAAAATGGCGGTCCATAAAACCGATTTTTATGACGGCGCCACCACATTCTCCCGCTGAAAAATACTTTTCCAAAAGGAATTTGGTCCAATATAAAATTTGCTCTTAATAGAAAACATAATACATTTCCATTCTATAATAAACATTTTTTAAAAAAAGATATACAGTACAAATACAGGGGCGACGAAACAACTTGAATAGCGGCCACTATAAGCTTAGTTAGGCTATATAATTAGCTTAATTTTTTTTCCACCCAAAAAATATGCTCAACTGATATTTAGGCATTCACATGAAATTTTGGGCCAAAAACTATTTACGCGTTAAACATGGCGCTCGAAAACAATGTATCCGAATCTTTTGCAATGCTACAGATAGATTTATTGGGTAGTGATTGATAAAAGGTTCAAAATGGAATGTGTTGTGAAAACAAATTCGTCTACGAATACTTAGTTTCCCGACGATTTCGCACAATGGGCATGATATTTTGTAAAATATTAAAATTCCATTTCGCGCTTATTTTTGGAAGGGGTATGGTAATCCTGGTTTCATTTTCACAAAACCTAACATTCCAATTTCGTTTTTTTTTTTAGTATTCAAATAAATGTGAAATGATCAGACGACTTCATTTATGAGATTACAACATACCTTATTTAGGCTTTCCGGTTTGATATATGCCACGGCCGAATTTCAACGTTTGTGCACAATCGATTTCGCGGTTTTAAAAGCAGTATCATTGTACATTGACTAAATTGAATTATTCTTTTTCATTATGATCATTTAAAATTCACAAGGCGGCAACATCAAATACTATAATGTAGGCCTATGAATATATGTATGTAGGTATGTTATGTGTGTATGTATGTGGGTATGTGTGTATGTATGTATATGTGTACGTCTGCAGGGGCATGCAGGTAATGTATGTATGTGTGTATGTTGTGTATGTATGTATGTCGTAGCTCGGTATGTCTGTCTGTATGTCTGTATCGGTCTGTATGTCTGTCTGTATGTCTGGTCTGAGGTCTGTCGGTAGTCTGTCTGTATGGTCTGTCTGTTCTGTTATGTCTGATGTCTGTATGTCTGTCTGTATGTCTGTATGTTGTCGGTCTGTAGTCTGTATGTCTGTTGTCGGCTGTATGTATGTGCTGTATGTCTGTCTGTATGTCTGTCTGTCTTGATGCTGTCTGATGTCTGTCTGTATGTCTGTCTGTCTGTCTGTATGTCTGTATGCATGTAATATGTCTTGTCTGTATGTTGTTCTGTCTGTCTGGATTCTGTTCGTCTGTAGGTCTGTCTGATGTCTGTCTGTCGTCTTGTATGTCTGTCTTATGTCTGTCTGTTATGTCTGGTCTGTATTGTCTGTTCTGTATGGAGTTCTGTATGTCTGTCTGTATGTCTTACGGAGAGCTACCTTGTGGGGTTATTTGTAAGTATGATGTTTTTTAATTGGGGGCTTTTTTTTACTTGTGGGGATAACCCCACAAGACATTTTTTCCAGGGTTTTAGACAGGGTTTAGGCGGGGTTAATAGGACCTATATGGGACAGAATTCAATATTGGAAAAAAGCCATAATGTTTCAGTTGTGTGTGTCTGTCTGTATTCTAACCAGACACACATTGTGAGGCTTCTGTAAGTACAGAACTACATGTGGGGCTTACATTATCGGTTATAGCCCACAATGGACAGCACCAAAAAACCTGACACAATGAGCTTGCTAAGTATGTCTGTCTGTCTGTATGTATGTCTGTCTGTGATGTTGTCTGTATGTCTGTCTGTCTGTCTGTCTGTATGCCGTATGGATGTGTTTTGTACGGTGTAGTGGGTAGTATGTGTTTATCTCTTTTCAACTATCATCTGTATAAAATGTGAGTGTCCTTATGAGGCCCCATGTCACTGGGGAAGATGCATAAAGTAGGCTGAAAATTACAGAGTCCGCAAAAATATCCTTATTAAGTTGCACAACGTTTTCTAAAGTTGCGAAATCTGCCATTTGGCAACTTCAGGTGACTTTCCTGATTTTTGAAATCTTTGCCTTACTTTACACAATTTCCCCAGTGACACGGGGCCTCTTATTGACGTGAAACACACAAAAATACCCCGACGGTGCATTAATTGTACTTTAATTAGCACTGTTTCACTTTCCTTTATATATTTTTTCTTCAAATAACTGCCTCGGTAAAGGAAGGATTTTGTCATATAGGCCCTAGTTCAGTTATCTTTTTACATACATTTTATCTGAAGACTGTTTAGTGTTTATCTAGATCTAACAATGCTGCGAAATCGATTGCTTATCTAGCGAATTAGAATGAACAGAAATTAAAACGAAAACTTGATTGTGTATGTCCATTCAAATTCGTTCAAATACGAATTACCAATATACGAAATTGAGTGTACATTCAGGAAACCGTATGCCGTTTTTTAACGATTGAATACACTTTAAAGGAAATTGAATTATCATTTGCTAAATGGAAAACGCGATTGTCAACGTTCATTCCATTTCGCACGAAATCGAATACATTTTTTACAAATAAATATGCACATTGTTTGAAATCGCTCGGGAAAACCTATATTATTAAAATAAGTAGTCTATGAGCAAATGGGCAGTGAACCAGTTTCGTTTTGTTTCCTTTCACAAAGTATAGTAAGCCCAAAATTGAACAATTATACTTTTCCATTTGGAGTTTAGTTTAACACACACATAATATAAGATAATGTGCAATTGTATCATAACATAATGATTCTTATTATCGCATGGGAATTGCAAATAGTAGGGATATCATATGCTTATCAGATGTCCTGACGTATATGGATTAATAAGGTTAGTAGGTGATCCTTATCATGTACCGCCGCCGTTTTGTTGTTATCTCTGGCAATCCACAACCCATACCCAGACGGTGTATTGAGTCAATCCCACAATGCACCAGTTTTGGGAAATTGCACCTCAATAGGGTCATGTGCTCTGTGTTAGTTGGGAAAAGGCACCTGTGTTAGATGAGAAGGGAATCTGGTTTGCTTGGGAAGGATGATCTATGGCAGCTGGGAACAAAGGGGAGAGAACAAAATGTGATGATCGAAGGACACCTCAGCAAAAACAAAGCTTTCCATTGACGCCTGTATAAATGATTCTAGGGACAAGTCACCGACGCTGATCACCGATGGCAATTCGCGCATGTGCAGTACATTCGGGTGACTGACCTAAGTATACACACAATCGAATGTGTGCATTGTACGTGTCATGCAAACCATGCTTGACCGCGCCCACAAACACGTTTCGGCGCATATAATTATGACAGCAATCAATACTCCCATTGCTTTTCACAGTTCAAACTTGGGTCCACTGCTGAAAAATAGCCATGCATATTTGCTATGTCACCTTATTAGAATTAAGTGTCACCTTGCAATGATGACACTGTGGGTTCAGGAATGATCTAAGTAATACCGACACAGATAGTACATCTCACTAGTCACATTATATCGCGCATAATCTACGATTATTTAGGAGTACTTTTTCAACCCTCAATTTCCGGGATTGACTCATGGCGCAACGTTACTGACATAAACCAACCCCAAAAACTCAACAACGGAAAGTCTTATTTAAATTCTGTTTTCAGCTTCCGATAGCCGAGAACATACCGGATTTTCACATTATCATTGCTCAACAAATTTTGACCACCTAGGTCTAAAAAAGTTTCTCGAACGTCATGAACACACACTACAGAATTTCAAAAATCTCCCCAAGCTGTATCACAAATATGACGTCACCATTCAGTAATGAGAGTAATGAGCGGCGCTCTTCATTTGTAAATTGTATTGAAAGAAGTGTGTACGTGCTCAGCAATTAGCTTTCCGGTTCATTGGTCGGGTGGCATCCTTTGAGTAGCTACCCTATTTTTAAATGTAGAATGTATAACGCCTTATGACCATTAACAAACAGCAATGTTGTAAAACATGTTAGGGCCTGGTATCTTGAAATAGGGCGGCCTGACTGTTAACGCACTTGACAATTGTATCTGTTAGAGTTTTATACTATGGGCCATAACGATCCGCAGGAATGGATTCGCAGGCAACAAAAGAAGTGACTTAGGCTGTTAACTGGTCTATACCATTAAGGGTAGACGTTTCATATAAAAGTCCCATTGATGCAATGAGGTATTGCCATTCATTCCGTCAAGCACTACACGTAACTGCACAAGGTCATAGAGCGCATGACGGAATCAATTGTAATACCTCATTTGCATCAATGGGACTATATGAAACGTCTACCCATTAGGTCTCAAGCGCTTTAGATTTATTCCGCCTTCACTGGAATAAATCGCAAAATTCGGCAGCCCATTATAACGGCGCACAGTATAGACAAATCCGACTAGCCAAATGATGGTCAGAATTGATCCGCTATTACTGGGGGCCTCCAACCCAAAACCTACCCCAATCTTTTGTACGTCTGTACCAAAAGCTACACTTAATCTGCACATTCGGGTGAATTCAAGCAGGATGCACCCCAGATATGGCTGCTAGTGAGGTGTTGGAATGTGTAAAACCGGATTGGTGTATAAAAAGAGCTCCCCTATAGACCGTATTCGATATGAAGTCAGCACCAGACATGTTGGTGGACAAGATGCATACATCCAGGACTACAATACATCACCTGTCAATCGATCCATGCTTAGCGATTGCACAGGGATCATTGACAGGTGAATGTATGAGTAATGGAATGTGTCTATCTTGTCCACCACATGGCTGGCTATTGAATACGGTCTATACCTGGGTGAAGTAAGACAAGTGAGTTAAAAATATCTTCCCCAAGAACACAAACACGTTTGCCACAGCGGGTTTCGAACTCGAAATAGTCCTATGATAATGAGTCTTTCCTTTCATTCCTAGATCTATTGGCGTTCATGTCCGAATTAGTTTGTCCTAGGCAATGTTATTTTGTCGTGCGTTCCACCGTGCTTGGCGATGGCCGCTTTTTGTGTGTCATCAGTCTGAGTCGCTTTCTGGTGTTTCATACTCCTGACCATGATGAATTCGTCAGTCTTTGCGGAATAAAGTGTACCATCACATGCACATTATTCCGTACAAGACGCAGAACTGGTCACAAGTGACCCTAGGTCACTAATGTGCCAAGAGATCGCCACGTGGTATTCACCCTCCCCCTTCGTGAGAGAGGTACTTACATGCCTAGTACGACACAGGAATATCACACACTTGGTTTTGATACCAAATGGGCAGCTATGGTCCTCTTTCCACTGATACCAAAAAGTATCACACATGCTAGAACTTACTTTCCGAATGCCGTCATAAATTTCGCATTCAGTAAAAACGGTAAATTTCCACAGTACAATGTACAATGGGAGAATTTTTTTCACCAAAAAGTTGGAACATCCGATTTTTACGCGTTTTTGCTCTACTAAATGGGAATGACTAGTTTTATATACTTCATAGTGATCGTCATAAATGGAAAGATCAGTATTATTTTGATATGGCAAAAACAGATATACACCATGCGTAGCCCACGTATCTTGCAGCATGGTACCCATTACTACTACTACTCTATCTGTCGGAAAAAAAAAAAAAAAAAACAGCGGAAAGACGTCACAACTTCACAGATTCAGTCACAAAACTCCACAGTTTAGTGCACTGATCCAGCGAAAACCCCAAAATTCCAATCTCAGGTTATTTTGCATGCAAATTAGCTACATTGAAGCCGATAGATCGACTTTTTTCCACCCGAGGATGAAGGACTCATTTTCCGATAGGTAAACGGTAGAGAAACTTGCACGACTTAAAAATAAAAATCACAAGAAGAAAAGGAGATGAATTTCGTATAAAAATTACCAACTGAATGTTTTTATATCGAAGTGAAGTGAACTTGCTTTCATCAAAGTTGAATATTTTCAATTAAAAAAAATTTTCGTCCGATTCTATGCATCCCTCAAAAATTTTGACGAGTCCTATTCATTGTAAATATGATGATTGACATTTCTTCTATTCGAATACCACAGAATGCAGATTACATGACCGCAGCTGAAGTACATAGTCGATTTTTTTTCCGAGGGGTAGTGGTCACTGAAACTTTCGCGGTCTCACAAACCTTATAGGGATCATTAAAAGGTGCCATCTATGAATGATTAATATTTCCGCATAAAAGCCGGTATGTGTAAACGGTGCCCTCTCTACATAAAGGTCCCTGAGCGTTATCTTTTGTGGTATAATAATGCCATTGTCATAGGGATCTAGGCTAATTAAGCTTAGTTACGGCGTGAATTGCGTCACGATATTAGAAATAGAAGAAAATGACAATAATAATAATAGATAATGATGATAATACTGGGTTAAATAAGATGGGACAGCACACAAAAATAAATTAAAAAAAATGCAAAAATCGACTATGGCATATTCTACCGACTCGCAGACTTTATGACGTCATTGTGACGCCATACTAAGAATGCTAGTACTTATTTTGGTATCAATGGAAAAAAGAAGGACCATAGCTATAGTGGTGTCAAAGTCATAGCCCTGGAGCTTTAAACTACCCCCCAAACTGTATTACAAATAAAGGCTTGGTTAGACGCAAATTAGTCTCCTGACAATTCTGTTTAATAATGACATTTCAGTTATGTGCATAAGTGAAAATAGCAAACAGTAATGGTTCTGGGATAGTTATACTTTTCCCATTATAATCATGAGAATTGGGCGACTTTCAGATGATACGTTGTAATTAACCATTGCTTATTTTTATTATTATATTCGCTGTAGGTCGTAGAATGTGTTTGGGGGAGAACCTTGCCCGAATGGAGCTTTTCATTATCTTCACTCATCTCCTTCATCGGTTTTCATTCAGTAAACCAGCCGGGTCTCCGCCGCAATCTTTTAAACGTCGTATGGGCGTTACAAATGCACCGCAACCATTTCAAGTGATACTTACTGAAAGAGACTAACAAGACATTATTAAGACTGCAATATTGCTCGACACCTTAGTGAAACCTATTCACAGGCGGTATTTTTCTGCCATAATTTTTCGTAGCCATTGGTTACTGTTCCAAGCCTTGGCTCTTGCTTCGGTTTCGAATTATAACATACCATTGGTTTTGTGTTGTGATCAATGCGATCTGTGACTAGACCAAAGTTAGCGTGAGCCAGTTGACCTGGCAACAGTCTTATTCAAACGTGCACTACATCAGCGAATAAACTCAGAACTTCTATCCAAACTTGTTGTTTGACTTGTTTCTGAGCTCTGGCCAAAACGAATACCTTGGGATGGTCCAATCGTGCCGGTTATCAAGTGCCCTTCCCAACAGAACATCTTCCTCTATTAACATGCACTGTTAAAAAACAAATTTCGTAAATTTACGGAAAATTTCTGGCAGCAGTATTTCCAGACATTTTTAGGGTAAATTTACAGACATTTGTCAATGTACGGAACTTTTACGTAATTTTACCGAAATTTGTATCATAATTACGGAAAAAATGTGCATTTTAACATATTTTTCCGTAATTAAACTACGGAAACAAAAAAAAAAAGTCCGGAAATTATGCTGCCAGAAATTTTTGAAATCTTAAAAAAAAAAAAAAAAACTTTTTATGTTTTTTGTTTTTTATTGTTATTGTTTCTCAAACAGAATTTCCGTTAAAATTTACGGAAAATCTGGTTTCTTAATTTACGGAAATTTTTAACAGTGTTGTGACTCAAATTCCCCTTAAATTACCCACAACAAAGGAACTTGTAGCTGTGGAGCTTTATTTACACCACCAATCCTGCACACCACTACTTATTTTGAGGTAGTTTTCTGGGGAACAAAATTTGAGTCTGCCCAGTTGTTGCCCCCCAATCTCGAACGATATTTACGGATTGACCATCTTCTTTCCAGATCAGGAGCACGGAGCCAGGTCAAACAAATCGTTACACTCCCCCCCCCCCCCCCCCCACCCCCCCGCATAAGAAAAAGTTTACCACTTTGTTAGTTAGTTAGTATGGACCTCATATTAATCATAGGTACTTAGTAATCTCAATTATGGTATAATGTTATAATAGGGGCCAATTAAGGGGTCCAACCTTTTGAAAATTGCCGCAGTCATGTTTGAATGTCTGCCATATTGTCCGTTTCTAGTATAAGGATTCCAAAATGTATAGTTTGTTACATCTACAAACGTTGGTTTTGGAGTTATTGGGGTAAATGGTAGGGTCAAAATAGGTCATAGGGCTCAATTGGTATTGGAACATTCTTCAAATTGAGATATTGACCTTTTACCATTAGTCATTTGTACCCTATGTTGGCGGCCCACCAAAAAATAAAAATATGGCCACCAAAAACAAAAAACTTTCATCTCTTGTGAAAACGGTAATTGTGACCAATTAGCATAACACACACCAAAAAGTAACTACAAACACTGAAATGTGTCTGTCAAGTCAAACGATGCATATTGTATACATTATGGGAATATAATTGGAAGCGGTGTTTATTTCGGTATTTTGACAACTCATTTGTGGCGAACGATTGGCGGTGGGTATTGTTGACGTTATGCCCAATTGACCGAACCAACCCCATGATTTAAAAGTTCTGCAGTAAAGTAAATCCTAATTGACCAATCCTACTGTCATAGGCTAGCGGGGAAGATCTCATAGCGTTTACTAAGGTGACGCACCCCTAACAAGTACATAATTTTGCAAAAATAAAATTGGTCTAAAATTATCAACATCAGTTCTACGCGTGTTCTCACTTCGGTATGTGCACATGTTCGTGAAAATGAATTAAATGTCATCTCCTTTTTCCCCCTGAATATCAATGACCCAGAAGATGTATACCACGTTACATGACTCCAGCAAATAATGGTTGCTATTGATAAGTAAATAAATCCGCCCGTTATGAATAGGATGAATAGGTCAACGAACTTCAGATTCTCTGGGACGCCAAACACATCGTTATTGTCTATGACTTTAAAAAAGCGTTTGAAATGTTTTCACCGCCGATTTAGATTGAGCAACAGCCTCATTCACGAAGAAAATAAAACTCAAACTTCTGCTGGGAGTTTAATATAACTTTGATCGTATAGTTCATCATTTATTCAAAAAGGAAAAGAAGATGAGCAAAATTCATGAAAAAAAGTTTGATTGGCAAGCTATGACCTAACATCTTGGTGCAGAACCAACACCCATAACTTAATCATATTAATATTGGACCTCTTTCTATTCAATTAAAAGTTTGTTCGGCAGCGGTTTACCTGCATTTCATATAGGTGAATGATTTTCGATTTCTGCTATGAAAGCAATAAATTACATAGAAATGGGGTTACGCGGCAAGTTACGGGTTTGGTTCTGCAGAAAGATGTTAGGTCACAGTTTGCCAAACAATTTTTTCTAATGAGCTTTGTTCACCTTCGTTTCTCTTTCGAATTATAAAGACCATTGGTTTTGTGTTGTGATCAATGCGATCGTGACTGTAGGACCAAGTTAGCGTGAGCCAGCTTGACCTGGACAACAGTCTTATTCCAAACGTGCAATAACATCAGCGAATAAACTCAGAACTTCTATCCAAACTTGTTGGTTTGACTGTCTGAGCTCTGGCCAAAACGAATACCTTGCGACTGGCAAACGTGCCGGTTATCAAGTGCCATTCCACAACAGAACATCTTCCTCATTCATGCACTGTTAAAATTTCCGTTAATTTACGGAAATTTCTGGCAGCAGTATTTCCAGATTTTTAGGGTAAATTACAGACATTTCTGTCAAATTAACGGAAACTT
Source organism: Ophioderma brevispina (assembly GCA_023653785.1). NCBI lineage: Eukaryota > Metazoa > Echinodermata > Ophiuroidea > Amphilepidida > Ophiodermatidae > Ophioderma > Ophioderma brevispina. The sequence goes on along the minus strand of JAMKCH010031187.1, from coordinate 66,349 downwards.
TTACAAATTTTATCGAAATTTGTCTCATATTACGGAAAAAAATGTGCATATTTTTTAACCATAATTTTTCCGTCCAATTTAAATTACGGAACCAAAAAAAAGTCCACGGAAATATTGCTGCCGGAAATTTTTGAACTAATATTTCCGTAAATTAACATTTTTATGTTTTTTGTTTTTTATTGTATTGTTTCTAAACCGATTTTCCGTTAAATTACGGAAAATCTGTTTCTTAATTACGGAAATTTTACAGTGTTGACTTCAAATGCCCCTTTAACATACCACAATCAAAGTGAACTTTTAGCTGTGGAAGCTTGTATTACACCCCAACTCCTTTCAACACTCACTTTTTTGAGCGTAGTTTCTCGGGAACAAAATTTTGAGTCATGACAGTGGTGTTGCAACCCCCAATCTCGAACGATATTACGGATTGACCATTCTATCTTTCCAGATCAGGAGCACGGACCCAGGTCAAACAACATCGTTTACCTCCCCCCCCCCCCCCCCCGCCCTACAGAAAAAGTGTACCACCTTGTTAGTTAGTTAGTATGGACATATATATTAATCCTAGGTTACTAGTTTACTCTCAAATTATGGTATCACTTTTATATGGGGCCAATTTAAGGGGTCAACTTTAAAATGCCGCAGTCATGTTGAAATGTGGCCATATTGTCAGTATAGTCATAAGGATTCCAAAATTTATAGGTGTGTACCATCTACAAACCGTTGGTTTGGAGTTCTTGGGCTATTAAAATGGTAGTTTTAGGTCAAATAGGTTAATAGGGCTCCAATGGTGATTGACCTCTTCAAATTTGAGATTGACCTTTTAACCATCTTTAGTCATTTTTACCTATGCTGGCGGCCCACAAAAATAAAAATGGCCACCAAAAAAAAAAACATTCATCTCTGGGGAAACGTCAGTGTGACACATTATCATAAACACACCAACAAAAGTAAAACCCCCCCCTGAAATGTGTTGTCAAGTTCAAACGATGCATCTGGTTAGACAATATGGGATATAATTGGAGAAGCAGGGTTTATTTACGCGTTATTTTGGGACACCTCATTTGTGGCGATCGATGGGTATGTGGACGTATGCCCACTTGACCGACCCCCCAACCCAGGATTAAGTTGCAGTAAAATCCTATTGACACAATTTCAATACGTCATAGGATCGGGCAAGATCTCATAGCGGTTACTAATGGTGACGCACCCCTAACAATTCATATTTTGCCAAAAATAAATTGTCTAAAATTATCAAAATCGATTATACGCGTGTTTCTCACTTCTGTATGTGAACATTTTCGTGAAAATGAATTAAATGTCATCTCCTTTTCGCCCCTGAATATCATGACCAAGGGATGTATACCACGTGCATGACTCCAGCAATATGGTTGCTATGATAAGTAAACCGCCCGTATGAATAGGATGAATAGGACATCGGATCTCTCAAGATTCTTGGGACCGACAAACCAATTCGTTATTGGGGGTCTATGACTTTAAAAAGCTTTTGAATGTTTTCACCGCCCGATTTAGATTGAGCAACAGCCCTCATTCACGAAGAAAATAAAAAAAAAAGCTCAAACTTCAGCTGGGAGTTTAATAACTTGATCGTTATATTCATCATTTATTCAAAAGGAACCGAAGAGAGGAGCAACATCATGAAAAAAGTTTGATTGGCAAGCTATGACCTAAAATCTGGTGCAGACCAACACCCATAAACTTAATCAGATTTAATATTGGAACTCTTTCTATTCAATTAAAAGTTTGTTCGGCAGCGGTTTACCTGCATTTCATATAGGGTGAATTGATTTTCGATTTTGCTATTGAAAGCAAATAAATTACATAGAAATGGGGGTTACGCGGCAAGTTACGGGTTTGGTTCTGCAGAAAGATGTTAGGTCACAGTTTGCCCAAACCACTTTTTTTCTAAGAGCTTGTCATCTTCCTTTCTTTTCGAATAAAGGATGAACTATAGAGTCAATAAAATTGAACACACAGTAGACCCTCTAACTTTATGGATTCGTGGAAAGCTGTGAAAGGGGACAGGTATCTTGTGCTTGGCGTCATGAAAAATAGCTAAAGCGGCAACTGGCACAATTTCACAAAATATGAAATTCTCAATTTGCTCTCAATGATAGTCTAGCGCCATGGAAGAACATGAGATATATTTTACCCACATAAAATTAACATACCCCAAACAGATAGAGACTGATTGTGAGGCTAAAGATATCCAGGTAATTTGTAGGCTAACTTTTAAGTTTTCCATAACTTTAATCAACAAATGTGTATATTCCATGAATATTTTGACTAGTAATCAGTGATAGTAGAACCACAAAGGTTATTAGAACGGTCAAACATGTGCATAGCGGGGTAAACATGAATACGGCGTGCGTGTTATTGTGGTGTAAACGCCATTTTCGTTGGCTGCTGATTTCGCGTCGCGGCGACGCGACGTTAACTTACAAAATCGTTCCGTTTACATTATAAGGAAGCTGATTTCGTCTTATCATTCGGGGTGAGGGCTTTTGTCTATAAAGCTTTCAACCATGCAAAAATATCGATTTTGAAAAATCTGAGGGCTGCAATAATTTTCAAAATGTGACCAGTGTCTCGTTAATCTAAAATCGGGGGTGATGGGTGGTGTGTGGATAACATTCTGCAATCTTTTCAGTTGCATGGATGATAAACCATAGCTATGCCAATTCGAAACGGTATAATTGTGAAGCGTTTGGTCTTTACATACCGAGCGGATTATTATCAATAGCCCACATATTTTGCCTGGACGTCAATGAATCATGGTGCACATCCCGTAGTCACTGATATTCAGGACAGGAATTATGGGGGAAAAACAAATTTTAAAATCATTTCTCGAGAATGTGCACATTACTAGAAGTGAGAACACAGTAGAATGATTCTATAATTTTAGGAAAATTATTTCGGGAGAATTACTGTACTTCCCAGGGGTGCCCACCTTGGTCCATCTTGTTCGCTTTGACCTATTAGCCTATCAACAAATTGAAATCAGTACATCCTCTTCTCTGCATGAGAATTCTCTTATCTATGGCGGCTTATGCAACAGAGTATAATAGTTTGGTGAAAATAGAGACATCCCTTACTTCCTGGCTGACTGACCGGTTGATTAAAGACAACGTGAGGCATTTTCAAAGTGATTTCATTACTTCGGATGATTCATAACACTTATATTAAGTTGGTCTTCAGACCAATTAAGAGACCAAGGCGGGGGGGGGTCTAGGGACCCCCAAAATTTGTTTTCGCACTGGCCGCTTTTACGCGTGGGATTGCGCCGAAATTTTGTAATGGTCTTCTGACTTTAAATGCGCTTCTTTTCATACCAAAATAATTAAAAGTGGCAAGAGCCTTATGAGTAATTAGTGGGGGTTCCAATGGAACCCCCCCCACCCCTTGGGCAACACTACCGGAAAAGTATTTCAGAATATTAAGAATAAGAAACCAAGAAAAAAATAGCAATTTTTTTTTGATATAAGTTCACACAACATGTAAGTAAACAAGTATTAGTCACATTAAAAAAAAATAACCCTTTACTGTGATGAAACAAACCAAGTTGTTATCAGTAGGATGTGCCAAACGTTACTGTATAAACTCTATGGGGAAAATGACATGCCCATTTTGCAACACCACTGTAAAAAATCAGGGATGCCCTAAAACTGCTAGTTTTTTTTGTGTTACATATAGTAATTTGGGTCTTCTAGAATAGAACACAGCATAAAATAAGTTTTTCAAAATGTTTGCGTGTAAGCGCAAGGCTTCATTTGAATTTCCGTCTTTTTCCCATTTTCGCGTGTTTGTGAACACAATTTGCCCCTAATTTGCAGCCAAAATAACAAATTTCATTTTTGTTGCTTGATTTGGGGTGGTCTGATGGACCCTTCACAGTGGTATAAATTCCTGCAAAAATTCCCTGCGCGGAAGGAAGGGAAAGTGGTTTCCTTAGGGGGGGGGGTCCATGGAACACCCCCCCCCCCCCCCCTTGGGCACCAACGGGAGTGAAAAACCCTTGGTCACTTAAGTGTTCACTTGTGAACCAAAACACTTTTAGAGAACTCCTGACATTAATTTCTTATGGCCCTTAAGCGTTGGCTGAAATTGAATGCTAACTGGTATGTCGTGCAAATCTTCTTCCAAATGTTGTACCAGATGCAGACAACATTAATATACCCCAGAATTTAAAAGTTGCCGTAAATCCTATTGACCAATCATACTGTTACAGAAGAATCAGTGTAGTCCTGTCTCTTCAATGCATGACAAATTCCTTCTCTATAAATCCTGGAGTGGGTTCGGACCACAGTGGGCATACTTCCAACAATACTCTCAATCACCACAAATGAGGTGTCAAATACGCGAAACTGACACCGCATTCCAATTAGATCCCACAAATGTATTAATGCGACGTTTGTATCGTTTTGAATTGAACTTGACAGACAAATTTTCAGGGTGGGGAGTTCTATTGTGGGTGTGTATGTGGTAACCTGTAATCATAAGAATTCAATATGGACGTCAATAAATAAAGGGCCTCATCGTGATCTACTTTTGACAGCAGGTTGGTAAATTGGTATCCGTCTGGGTTTGGCACTCAGAAAGTAATTAAAACCTAAATTCCTTCATTATAGGATCAAAGATGGATTCCGATACTCTAAGATGCTATAATTGATAGGTTAGCTGTCTCTAACCTAGTAGTTACTGCAATGTTTATTTCACGTAAGTCAATCAGATCAATGTAACATCATAGGTATTCAAAGGGAAATTCGATAAGTAAGATGCCAATCAAAGATGGCGTATCCAATATGGGTGCAAATGGCACCTCCTAAGCGGCAAAAAAATCCTATATCACTACAAGACTAAAAGAGACCGTTAGTTTGGGTTTGAACAAGTGGGACAGAACACACGTCCACACGCCGTCTGTCTACTGCCACATTTATAGACCGAAGTATTAATCGAAAATTATACTTGCCAGGGTGCGCCACCTTGGTTCCATCTTTTTTCGCTTTGACCTTATAGCCTATCACAAATTGAAATCAGTACAATCCTCTTCTCTGCATGAGTAATTCTCCTTCTCTATGGGGTTACTGCACAGGTTTAATAATAGTTGTTGAAAATTAGAGACATCCCTGACTTCCGGCTTGACTGACCGTGATTAAAGACAACGTGAGGCATTTTCAAATGTGATATATTACTCGCTGATTCAAACACTTATATTAAAGTTGAGTCTTCATTAACACTTAATTGCCAAAGGGGGGGTTGTGGGGGGGGGGGTTCCTAGGGACCCCCAAAAATTTTGTTTTCTGCACTGGCCGCTTTACGCGTGGGATTTTTTGCGCCGAAATTTTATGTAATTGTCTGACTTTTCAATCGCTTCTATTCATACCAAATAATTAAAATTGGCCAAGCCGGTAATGAGTTAATTAAAGTGGGGAGTCCCTGTAACCCCCCCCCCCCCTTGGTCACTAACGGAAGTCATTCAGAATATTTTAAGAATAAAAAACCAAGAACCAAAGCATTTTTTTTTCTGATATAGTTCACACATACATGTAAGTAAACAATTATTCGTAACATTAAAAAAAAATCACCCTTTATGTGTTAAACAAACAATTTCATCAGGAGTTTCCAAACCGTTACTGTACAACTCTATGTGAAAATGTGACATGCCTTTTGCAACACCCGTACAAAATACAGGATTCCCTAAAACTGCTAGTTTTGTGTTAAATATCGTAATTTTGGGTCTTCTAGCCAATAGATATCAACGTAAATAAGTTTTTCAATGTTTGGTGTAACCGCAAGGCTCATTTGATTTTCCGTCCTTTTTTCCCAATTTTCCGCGTGTTTTGAAAACAATGTTTTGCCCCTAGTTTGCAGCCAAAATAACAATTTCATTTTTTGTTGCGATTTGGGGTTGTCTTATGACCCTTCACATGATTGTGGTATAAATTTCATGCAAAAATTCCCGTCGGGAAAGTGGTTTCCTGTAGGGGGGGGGGGTACCATGGAACACCCCCCCCCCCCCCTTGGGCACCAAAGGGCGGAGTGAAAACCGCCTTGGCACTTAAGGTGTTACGTGTGAATCCAACACACTTTTAGCGTCTCGTTGACATTATTTCTATGGCATTTTCAGTTTCGTCTGAAATTTGAATGCTACCTGGTATGTCGTGTCAATTCTTCTCCAATGTTTGTAACAGATTCTACAACCTTATATACCCCAAGATATAAAAGTTGCAGTAAACCCTATTGACAACTCATACTGTTACAGAATGAAATCATGTAGTCCTCTTCTTCACTGCATGACAAATTCTCCTTCTCTATAAATCCTGGAGTGGGTTCGGACAAGTTGCATAATTACTTCAACATACGTCATCAATCACCACAAAGGAGGTGTCAAAATACGCGTAAATATACACCGCTCCAATTAGTATCCCATAATGTAATCATGCGTGTTCGTTTGAACTTGACAGACATTTCAGGGGTGGGGAGTTAACTTTTTGGTGTGTATTTTGTAACCATGTAATCATGCATTCAATGGCCGTCAATAAAATAAAGGGCCTCATCGTGATCTACTTTTGACTGCAGGTTGGTACTTTGGTATCCGGCCTGGTGTTTTGGCACTCATAAATTATTAAAACCTAAAATTCCTTCATTATAGGATCCAATATGGCCCGAGATCTAGATGGCTATAATTGATAGGTGTTACTGTCTCTACCTATACTGCATGTTTATTGTCCCTGTAATTCAAATCAGATCAATGTACAACATCATTAGGTCATATTCCAAGGATCGATACATGTAAGATGCCATCAAGATGGGTATCCAATATGGTTGCAAATTGGCACCTACTAAGCGGCAAAAAATCCTATCACGAAAAGACTAAAAGAGACGTGTCTTTGTTTGTAGTTTTGGGCATCCATTGGCATCCCATTTGAGATATTTGATGAATAAGGACTCAGTGGCACTGAAGATAGCCTTACTGGGATTTTATAAGTGATAATCCAACTAACACGCACAAAATATCTATCTTTAGCCTAGAGCGTGAATGAATTACTGACCTTTACTGATTGGCATTTGCAATTTGATTGTTTATGATATTTAAATTGCTCCGAATCATTTATAGTGATATACACAAACCATGTCAGCTCTTGACTATATGTAGTAATGAATTTTGCATTCTGGAGCCATCTTGAAGTTTATTGATTTGCATTCATCATGGTTTCATTAATATATTGGATTGCTAAGAATTGTATATTGAATCTCTTAAATAGATGGTTAAATGATCAGATTTGGTCACATGGGTGTTTTGACTGACAGGCCAAAAATACAATTTTGAGTAATTAACATATAATAATACATTCATAAACTTTTTGGTGCAAAAATTTTGAATTTTTGCATGTCTTCAACAAAATGGCTCAAGGTTTTTGTATGCATCCATCGTATTTCAATTCAGCATGAAAAACTGGTCTAGAAACCGTTGAAAACATTATATAATATTATATATTGTATAACAACACGGTTAAAAAAATTTCCGATAATTTACGGAAATTTCTGGCAGCAGTATTTCCAGTCATTTTTAGGGTAATTTAACAGAAATTTCTGTCAATTAACGGAAACTTTGACATAATTTGACATATATTTGTTCCATATTATGGAAAAAAATATTTATTGTAACAAATTTTCCGTAATTTTAAATTACGAACCAAAAAAAAAAGTAGAAGGGAGGGTGGTCCGGAAATATTGCTGCCAGACATTTTTTATCTATTTTTATGTTTTTTGTTTTTTATTTTTATTTTTTTTCTAAAACATAATTTTTTCCGTAAATTACGGAAAATCTGTTTTCTTAATTTAACGGAAATTTTTAACAGTGAAGGTCACATGGTCCTGTAGCCTGACTATATCATAATTCCACCATGTCGTCTCTAGAAATTACACAGTCATGAGTTAAATCTTCTGATATTTAAATAGTTTCTGATGATGCAAAGCAGCCTATCACAATTAATGATTAGGGAACACGTGTTGGAAAAGGTACCAGATGATATGAGAAAACATATATGCAATAGAATGTTCTTGACACTAATGAGATAGCAATATTGCAGAAGATATGCTGCTTTGGGGCCTAATTATTGGAACAAAAATCATATGATACAGCAAAGAGCCTACAAGAACTCCTCGGGACTCTCAAACCAAAAGTTCCAACGAGATTGATACTATGCTCAACTAGGATTAATTGGAGGAAACCAATAGTGGCTATGGCTCCTCGCCATAGCAGCTGTTCAAACACCAAACGGAGATCTTCGCGTGTGCATAGAATTTAGGGAATTGATCCCTTAGGATATGCCCTACGAATTGATGATTTTTTTTTATGATGTTGCAAGTGCTAAATTCAGACTACTTTGGATTTGACAAAAGGGTTTTATCAAGTAGCTTTGGATCCTAAATACAAATCAAATCTGCGTTTTGTTGCATTTGCACGTCAATACGCTTTAAATGTGACTGATTTGGGATGTTTTAAATTCAAGTGCTCCATTTCAGAGATTTAGTAGATGAAGTTTTGAAAATTGCAAACAATAATATGATGTGGCAATATTTTCTAACTTGTGGAAAAAACATTTTGAAACATGGAATATCATATTTGCCAAAATCGAGGAAGCAGGATTGACTATAAACCAGTTAGTTAAATCAAATTTGCATTTCAACAGGTCAATTTCTCAAGGTCATTCATTGGAAATGGTCAAATCAAACCAAATCTAGATAAAATTGGGAGTAAAGAATTTGCCAACTCCCGTACAAGGAAAGACGTCGCGTCAGGTCATTTCTTGATTTGACAGGGTATTATAGAAAAGTTATTCCTCAGATATTTCTTTGTTGAAAGAAGAGTTACAACAAACAACCCCAAAGTTATTTCATCCTTTGAATGTGAACAAATCATTCCTAGATCTCAACATATTTGGCTACACAACCGTTTCAAAGCACCAAATTTTTGATGAAGGTGGTTTTTTGTTTGCAAACAGATTGCATCCAAACTGGTATTGGAGCGGTTCTCAGTCAATCAGATCGTGAGTCCCATGAGTTCAGTGCCATATGGAAGCTGGTTCCCGTGGGTCTTTGGTGTTTATTTTCTTTTTATATTGGATTCAAGTACATTAGGCCAGCTTTAGTAAAAAAATCGATTGAAACAATTTTTCTGCGCATTTATATATTATTTATGCAATATGATGTCATTTCAAAAATCATAAAAACGCTCAAGTACCCCACCCACGACTCCATATTGGGTCATGTTGGGTTACATCTTTGAATTAAAGGGAGAGATGATATTAAAAAGTAATATGCCTGCAAGAGCTTACGATTGCCCTTAAAATAAAGTTGCGTGTTTTCTCTCCTTCCACACAATTATTAATATCTAGTCAAACTTTGAATGATTACAATTTTGACATTTTTGTAGAACTTTTGAGGATATTTTGTCAGCCAGTCCTGGATCGGAGCAAGATAATGGCTCGTACGAATTTTTTTTGATGCCCTTGAAAGTACACACGCTGACAGAAGTCTTGCAACATGCCGAAAATGAGTTTCATAATCACAAAATGAGTTCAAATTGTAAACATAGTTTCTTGACCAACGGGTCATGACGCAATTGTAACATGTCAAAGTTGTGGTGTTTGGAACAGAAGTTATTCCCCAAATCCTAGAGTGCGAAAATATTTTGATTTTGATGCGATGTTCCGCAAATAGGGCGGATTAAAAAGGCTAACGATCGATAGCTTGCCGATTGACCCAGAGGAATACATAACACAGAACGCCAACAAATGAGTCCAAAATAGTCACTAAATGAAATTGTTGGGGTTTACTATTACTCTTAATGTTTACGGGGTAAAAGTGGCAGTGCTTATTTGACACGGAATGAGATAACGTTCAATGGAAGATTAGAGCAAGTCCGGGGGGGGGGGGTAGGACATGCCAACCTAACAGCACATCCGCAACCAAATTGCTAGCTTGTTTCAAAGACTTACCGGGAGGAGGGCGCTCTTACGCAATCGAACGGTCACACACAGACTTGACTTAAGGCTAGGCCTGGTCACGAATATTTAATCTAAATGACATTATTGGAATTACACTATTTTGCAGCGGGGTTTAATCCCCTAATCCCGACGGATTTTGAAGTCAAAAAGCCCTCATCATGATTGCAGGTAGCCTAGGTACCTAAAATAATACTGACTCTTGCTGCCCGAATACCGGGCTATGCCGAATCGCCCGGTCTTTCGGCAGAGGACCTTGCCGTACGGCAGCGGTATCTGCCGAACGCCGGTGGTTCCGGCAATTATTCATGCCGAAAATGCGTGCTACCGTCATTACCCTGCCTAACGGCAGGGTTACTTGCCGCAACAATGGGTTATCCCATAAGTTTCGGCACAGAGGGATACTTATTTCAGCGTGCGGTTGTTGGATTTAACTAAGCTCTGATGTCAATTGGCTGTCGGATACAGGAGGACCGAATATTTGTTCCGTTACTCACTCGTACGACAGGCTAAGAATTTAGCTTTAAACTAATAATTAGGGCCCGTATTTCCTTGTTACGATGGGGCTTAGAACTTGAAGATGTTGTTTTTGAAAATTGGTATTATCCCATTAAATTGTAAAGTTACATAGGCCTAGCCTATTGCATATAACCTCCTACACCCGTCCCACACACACATATACCTCATAGGATTTACTGCTGATATGCATATAGTTGCTTGGTTTACTGAATAATAATTTAACATGCCCCCCCCACCCTCAGAAAAAAATAAAATCACATAACCCCCTATTTTTCAAGTAGAATCACATAAATTAAAGCTTTCAATTAAAAAAAAAAAAAAAAAAAAAAAAAAAAAAAAAACCTTATTCCTAACCCTAATCTTAACCCTAGTCCTATAGTCCTATAACCCCAACCCCTAACCTAACCCTTGGTTGCACATGCTACTTGCCCTCCTAATCAATAAAGTGGACCTTTACAATGCAATGGCGCCATATGTATATCAATGCATACACGTATAAATTGTTTCCTAATTCGGCTACCTTGCTAAACTAACGCGGGAATTCTTCATGGTTACTATGTGGGTGCTCTTGGCGTTACAAGATCGTCTCTACGTTCGTATTACATACATGCTTGTTCCTACTACAAGCCTGATGTTGTGTAATGAGTTTCATTGTAGAATTGTCCATCAATCACTAAAATGCGTAAACGCGTGCTCTCACATCAACAGCACGTTAATTTCCACTTCCCTTCTCCCTGCCGAATGCCCGGTGTCGGCAGTTCTGCGAGGAGGGAACTTCGGCACCCGGGTATTTCGGCACCCGGGTGTTTCGGCACAACCCCTCGCTGCTATGCACACAAAACGCTATGATTAACATAGGGGACGTGTCCTTTTATGCTGTTGTTTTGTTGTCTCCATCGGGGGTTAGGGGAACCACAGGTAAAATCCTAGTAAATGATTAATATCATGATAACCGTCTGTTCCCGCAAAATAAAAAACTGGCACACTTTCGTGAAAATGAATACAATGCACTTCAATTTAAATTCCCCAATATCAGTGACCAATGGATACACCATAGACTTCAGCAACAATGCAGTAAGATTTCCAATCCCCGGCCCGGTGTGCGGTGTAGAAACACTTCAGATTTCTTTCATCTGGAGTGCAGGACCATTGTTATATATGTCGCGCAGCTGAATAGATTTCAGCTGTTACCGCCCCTCCAATTTAGACCGAGTACGTTTGCATATTTAGCACAAACTACTTATCATCATTCACAAATAAATACATTGATCTTCTATAGTTCGTGTTCATGAGCTTTGACCATCTTTTTCATCTTTATTAGAAAGGAAGAAAAGCGAACAAACATCATGAGAGAATTTTGCTGAGCACGCTTTGACCAAACAACTTTGTGCAGAACCAAAATCCGTTGTAAAGAAACTGAGTGTTCCCCATCAGAGAGAGTTGTCCTAGCTACCGGCATAGCAACATGTACGGAATAAACCGAGACCTTGTATACGGAGTCCTTTGGGTACAGTGCTGAACAAATGAGGCATACAGCACTCAATAGCGAACACAATTGAGAATGTGTAGGACACTCAGTCACGCGGACCGTAGTTTATGATACCGTAACTTATTGCTTAAACTTCAATTTCTTCAATTTACGCTTTTTTCAGAAGAAAAATTAGTTGTTTAACGACCTATATTATAATGTAAACTGTTAGTTATTGGATAGAGGACGGGTAATTTGTCACTCAACCCGAATCGCGGCTCAGGTAACACCTGGCTATAACTATGGCCCCACATACCGGGCCATTTTAATATCTTAGCTCGTGCGGTTTGTTGCATATTTCATTCTTTTGCTCTGATATTGGGAAAAGAAATTGAGGTGACATTTGCTCATTTTCAAGAAAAATGTGCCTCCAATTTTTTAAAAGTTCTAAAAACACCAAATTTTAATGTATAATTTTATTATGAATTTACACTTGGTTTTCCCGTAGCCCCCCGATGGTGAACATAACAGATTTTTATACAGTTGGTTATTTGGTCTACGCCCCATAGCTAGATTGACGACTGAGTGACTAACACACCCGTCTGTTTTAGAGAAGTTGTGCCATTGTACGGCGATTCGTAAGTACGTATCCTGTTTCTAAAATTGAAAAAAGTTTGATCTAAATTGAACCTATGTTTTTGAAAATTCTCAAGACTGGAAAAATGCAAAGGCATTTGGTTGGGGACAAATGGATGCACCCTAGCGATTTGCGTGTTCACTTTTCCGTGTCTTCGAGCACCGAAGTACTAGTACCCCGAAAAATGTTCAATTTTCTCGTTTGGTTCTCATATACCCAATTACGATGCATATTTAAAACAGAACATAACACCTCTGATGCAAAAAATATCCATAGAACCCCTTTCGTTTTTCCGAGTATATTTGAGGATTTAGTTTCAATTTAACACACTTCTCTAGACGGACTGATAACGTGGGTCTCTCACCCAGTATCAAGTTAGATAATATCTTTCGCATCCTGTGACACATACACCTACACCGTGAGAAATACCGGACCGCCGTCCTGCAGTTGGAGTCAGCACTGAATTAGTGACTGATATCTTTGAAAAAGTGAAAGACCTCCAAGTTTTTGAAAATCTCCCCAAAGCCCTATGTTTTGAACATTTTACCACTTTCACCGCAACGCCCCTATTTTGTATTGAAATTTTCACCAACATACCTCGATTTTATAGAAAATTTTGCAAAAATCTCACCCAAAAGCCCAGGGCCCCATTTTGGGGAACAAATTGCAAAAGGGTTCACTCAGAAACCCTATTTGGGCGTAATTTGGCGTCTTCACCCAAAACCATATTTTTCAGTCTTCTGTCACAGAATGCCCTTGAGTTTGGAAGCGCGAGCCTTACACCCATATCAATTCATATGTGAGGCCCCCCCCCGGGACTAGATAGCATATAGTGCAAAAAATAGCACGACGTCCGGTTCCATATGGCAACAGGGTAATATCACAAAACTGCTGCGATGCGAACAAAGGACGGGACCCAAACTTCCAAGCAAGGGAACTATATCTACTGCTTGCATAGGAAATTTATGGGGCAAAGTTGAGATCTTGGGGTCGAGATTAAACGTCCGATACTGCTCGTGTGCGAAAAGCGCGAAGGGCATGTTGAATGAGCAGTCTAACTTTGATTTTCAATGTGTTGATAAGATTAGTATATATGACGAGGTAGATGAGGTACGTGGATGCAAATTCGGGACTGAAACAATGACAATGGACACAGCTTCTTCCAGACTTGGATCCTACGCGGTTTTTTATCGGTCTATCATTTTTTTATAATGTCGTGGTGTGCCTGCTGAGGGAAGGGATAAAAATCTTCCACCCGGACCCATCACGGCTGGCCCGTAGTAGATATCTACAAAGTCTTGGGATTCGTTGTTTAATCGATCAGGTGCTTAAACCATTTGAGCGTTTGCACAGCTGTCCAGTAAATGGCAAGGTGTACAGTATGTACTGAGGCACAAGCTTTTGTAATCTCAATGACTAGGGTATGTCAGAGAAGCATTCCAGAATCCATTGGCTGAATGATAGACCTGCTACTGGCCGCAGAAACTAATCCAGGTAGGCTTTTAACTTTTTTTCACAATAATGTATTAGGGGGCCGGAAGTGGAAATCTGTTTTAGGAAACCTTACACGCTTAATAAAGTGTTGAAAAGTATACTTTTCAACACTTTATTAATATAAATATTATAATATTGATGATGTATGATGGTGCTGCGTTTGAATTCCTTAAAGTTGCAGGTTAAATAATGTACTGCAGTGAAGGGTGCTATTTTCAAAATGCCGGTCAAAATTACACAAAAGAGCCTTTTGCAATTTGAATCATTTTAGGAATACTAAATTGAACATTCCGAAGTGTCTTTGGAAACCAAATTTAGGTAAAGCCTCGTGCTGATATGCATGGATATTACTGTGGCAATCCAGACCGGGGTGCAACATTCAAAAGTTGTCCCGATGATCTGATCCCGCAAGTGCCAAAATGGGACCAAGTATGCGGAAACATTATACTCGATTCGCGTTGATTGATACATTCGTCCCCCTGAAGTTTTGGACCTATTCCAATAAGTCGGAGAGGGAAAATGAAGAATTCAAATGCACGTGCCACATCGGATTATCTTGGAGGACACTCCGGTCATTTAACTCACTCACCTGCCACTAAATACAATTTCATTCATGTATGGAAACGCACTATAGTGTATTTCAGTCTTTAACATTGCTAACAATAATATGATTAACAGATTGGTCCCTGCGCCTCATTGAATTTTTCACCTCCGCAAGAATGGTATGGGGTCACATATCAGATAAATCGAGGCAAATATTAGTCGAAATCGTTCAAAAAATGGGACAAGAATAAAATGTTATCCCACTTCTGCCCCGATATTTCGAGATCCCCGGTTGAAATGACACTGATGATATGAAGTGATTATTAAAATTACCGGCGTCCAAAGTTCGTTACATTGATTACGAGGTTTGACCAACTTCACAAAATTTATCAATTAGGGTCACAAGTGGCAAGATAAGCTAAAAGAAGAAAAAAAGGAAGAAGAAGAAGGAACAAAAAACCACGGGATTATAAACCAATTCATGGGCATTTTGTCTTCAAGTGATTCTTTTATTAATCGTTAACAATTAAATTAAAATTGTTTGTTGACATGCTTTTTAACACTTAAGTGCTAAAGGGGAGGGTCCATACTACCCAAGATTTGTTTTTCGGAGATTTCTTAGTCGTGAAAAATATTTTCGAACTCTAATTTTTTGTAATTGTGTAACTTATCGATGCGCTTCTTTTTTTATATAAAAAAAAATAGTAACATTAATTAATGAGATAATTAGCTTGGGTCCCTAGGAACCCCCCTTAGGCACCAACGGGAGTGTGATTTTAAAAATAAAAATTAGCAAACCCTGTTGCCAAAAATATATTTCTGCTTATGTATGTTCATATGCATGAAACAAAATTAATTACATAATCAGAAAAAAATAATTAACCCTTTATGTGCTGAAAAGAAGCGAATCCATCATCAAACGACTGCGCGCCATTGCTGTACAAACCTATGGCAAATACGACTGCCCCCACAAAAAATACGAGAATGTACAAAATGCTAATGTTTGTGTTAAATATATGTAAATTGGTCCTTCTAGAGCAGATATAAACATCAAAATGATTTGCAATGTGTATGCTGTAGAAGCAGGGTCGCGGAAACGTCATGTTACTTTTTGAGCGATTTTGACGCATTTCGAAAACAATGATTTACCCATAATTTCCATACGATAAACCGGAACTCATTTATATTGCACTTTGGCCTTGTCTTTTGCCCCCTCAAAGGTGGTATGGGTTTCATTTGAAAATTCCCTCGGGAAAGTGGTTTCCTTAGGGGGGTCCATGGAACCCCCCCCCCCACACACACACACACCTTAGGCACCAACGTGAGCGAAAACACCTTAGGCACTTAAGTGTTAAAGGGCGCATTTGCTACACTTTGCGGTGCTAAATACGCCTAGCTATCTCATAGCCGCAAAATTGAATTTCAAAATTTTGTGATAATCTAGGTGATGATTAATATACCACTCTCACTGGAAACTAGCCCTAAAAGAACTGCGAAGTATTGCACAAAGGTTACTACCTACCATTCCCAAAACGTGGAGAGTTTAGAATCGTGCGCCCTTCGAACACATTTTAAAGAAATCCTTTCATTTTATTCTACAACAGGTGTAGCCTTCAGCAGCGGACACATTTGGAGACGGCAGCGACGGTTTACACTGAGCACATTTCGAGACTTTGGTATTGGAAAGACAACATTTCAAGATCAAATTACTGAAGAAAATCAACACTTAAAGGCAGAATTTGACAAACGAGTTGGGAAGCCCTTTGATCCAAGGGAGCTCTTAACAAACGCAATCTCAAATGTGATTTGCTCAGTTATTTTTGGTAAACGATTTCAATATTCAGATATTGACTTCAGGGACTTGCTTGAGGGTCTAGATAATTTATTTAAAAGTACTGGTTCCGGAGGCATTAAGGCTGTATTTCCCATCATTAAATCATTTGATTTTAGATCAAAACAAAAAATGAAAACTTAGCTAATGATATAAGAGGGTACATTCGCAATATTATAATGGACCACAAAGCAAAATTTGACAGTGACCATCTAGGCGATTACATAGATGTATATCTCAAAGAACTTCAACATGGCGATTTTGAGACGGACAATTTGGATGAGCGTAGCTTACTTTTTTCCGTCGTGCAGCTGTTTATAGCCGGAACTGAAACTACTGTGAATACACTCTTATGGGCTTTGCTTTACATGATAAAAATACCAAAGGTACAGGCCCGCATTCATACAGAAATAGATTCTGTAGTTGGTCGAAACCGCCTGCCACGAATGTCCGATAAGCTGCCGTATACAGAAGCCACTCTGATGGAGGTTCAGCGAATTGCAAGTATCGCACCACTAGGTAAGATAAAAGCGAAATATGATGTTGTTGTGATTTTGTGATTTCTTGATCATTAAAAAACACATACAGAAAAAAAAAGACAAAAGCGAAATGGTGTACGAATTTATAAGTCCACTAAACACTGCCCATCTCTCTGTCTTTGGCGTTTGGGCCAGGCTCCCTCATATAATGTTGCTATGGGGGTTCGCCACTCCTCCCGCACAGCGAAGTCTGTTTGACCTTATAGACGATGCCATTTGGGTACAGTGCTGAAACAAATGATGCATACAGCACTCAATGGAGAACACAATAGACAGATGGGTGGTAGGACATTCAGTCACACAGACACTGTAGTATATGACACCGGTACCCATTTATACTCTACTCCTGGGTGGATAGAGGCAAAGTGCCTTGCCCAAGTGCACAACACATTGGCGACAGCGGGGCTCAACCCCACAACCTAATGCTTATGAGGCGAGCGCTGATCCAACTGCACCACATGTGCCCTCTAAACTAAACTAAACTAAACTAAACTACACTCTTTAACACTTAAAAATGTATGGGGGGGGGGGAGGTCCACGAGGACCCAAGTTTGTTTTTCGCGCGTCATGTATGTAATTGCCTAATTATCAGTTGCGCATATTTTGGTGGGAACAAATCAAATCGGCCATGCGTTTTTATGCTAATTAGCATTTAATAAGCATTTTCTTGGCACTAGTCAAAATTTGTTTTGTCCCTTAAATCGTCCTGGAGTAACTTTATTAAGTTTTGATTTTAGCAATGTAGATGCATTTATCTTCTCCTACTATGAGCCAAATTTTATCTTAAAAGTAATTTGGGAAAGTGATTTTCCATTTGTCGGCAGAAAAATTTTGTGCGAAAGACAAAAATCTTTTTTGGACCGCCATTTTTTGTCGTGTTAATGCACCTCATTAATGACCGGAGGGTCGGTAAAAAATCCAATGTCAAAGTGGTTTTCAGAGTTGGGCATGTTGGGGGTGCACATCACCCACTTTGCGATGATGTGCATTGTATTAATTAGCAACATAATGTAAGAGTGGCATTGTGGTTCTTAGTGGCACTCCATTTACGCATGTTTGTTTTCTGAGGGCATGGACACTAAATGGAATTGCCAAAACAACCCTGAGTATACTATATCACATAATTAACATGCTCAAGATATAAATAGCGTCGTCAATTCAAGTGACTTGTCTTAGCCATGCTTTATCATTGAGATGAGCTGAGACCATTGTCTTTCGGTGTTTTCTTCGTGAGAAAACTGTTATACAGGGCGTCCCAGTTTTTTTTTTTTTTTTTTTTTGGGGGGGGGGGGGGGAGGTCCACGATGACCAAGTTTGTTTTTCGCGCGTCATGTATGTAATTGCCTAATTATCAGTTGCGCATATTTTGGTGGGAACAAATCAAATCGGCCATGCGTTTTTATGCTAATTAGCATTTAATAAGCATTTTCTTGGCACTAGTCAAAATTTGTTTTGTCCCTTAAATCGTCCTGGAGTAACTTTATTAAGTTTTGATTTTAGCAATGTAGATGCATTTATCTTCTCCTACTATGAGCCAAATTTTATCTTAAAAGTAATTTGGGAAAGTGATTTTCCATTTGTCGGCAGAAAAATTTTGTGCGAAAGACAAAAATCTTTTTTGGACCGCCATTTTTTGTCGTGTTAATGCACCTCATTAATGACCGGAGGGTCGGTAAAAAATCCAATGTCAAAGTGGTTTTCAGAGTTGGGCATGTTGGGGGTGCACATCACCCACTTTGCGATGATGTGCATTGTATTAATTAGCAACATAATGTAAGAGTGGCATTGTGGTTCTTAGTGGCACTCCATTTACGCATGTTTGTTTTCTGAGGGCATGGACACTAAATGGAATTGCCAAAACAACCCTGAGTATACTATATCACATAATTAACATGCTCAAGATATAAATAGCGTCGTCAATTCAAGTGACTTGTCTTAGCCATGCTTTATCATTGAGATGAGCTGAGACCATTGTCTTTCGGTGTTTTCTTCGTGAGAAAACTGTTATACAGGGCGTCCCAGTTTTTTTTTTTTTTTTTTTTTGGGGGGGGGGGGGGGAGGTCCACGATGACCAAGTTTGTTTTTCGCGCGTCATGTATGTAATTGCCTAATTATCAGTTGCGCATATTTTGGTGGGAACAAATCAAATCGGCCATGCGTTTTTATGCTAATTAGCATTTAATAAGCATTTTCGTGGCACTAGTCAAAATTTGTTTTGTCCCTTAAATCGTCCTGGAGTAACTTTATTAAGTTTTGATTTTAGCAATGTAAATGCATTTATATCCTCCTACTATGAGCCAAATTTTATTTTAAAAGTAATTTGGGAAAGTGATTTTCCATTTGTCGGCAGAAAAATTTTGTGCGAAGGACAAAAATCTTTTTGGGACCGCCATTTTTTGTCGTGTTAATGCACCTCATTAATGACCAGAGGGTCGGTAAAAAATCCAATGTCAAAGTGGTTTTCAGAGTTGGGCATGTCGGGGTGCACATCACCCACTTTGCAATGATGTGCATTGTATTAATTAGCAACATAATGTAAGAGTGGCATTGTGGTTCTTAGTGGCACTCCACAAATTTACGGAAATTTCTGGCAGCAGTATTTCCAGACATTTTTAGGGTAAATTTACAGAAATTTCTGTCAATTAACGGAACTTTGACAGTAATTTTACAGAAATTTGTCTCATATTACGGAAAAAAATGTGTATTTTAACAGAATTTTTCCGTAATTTAAACCCAAAAAAAAAAGTCCGGAAATATTGCTGCCAGAAATTTTTGAAATACTTCCGTAAATTAACATTTTTATGTTTTTTGTTTTTTATTGTTATTGTTTTCTCAAACAGATTTTCCGTAAATTTACGGAAAATCTGTTTTCTTAATTTACGGAAATTTTTAACAGTGCATTTACGCATGTTTGTTTTCTGAGGGCATGGACACTAAATGGAATTGCCAAAACAACCCTGAGTATACTATATCACATAATTAACATGCTCAAGATATAAATAGCGTCGTCAATTCAAGTGACTTGTCTTAGCCATGCTTTATCATTGAGATGAGCTGAGACCATTGTCTTTCGGTGTTTTCTTCGTGAGAAAACTGTTATACAGGGCGTCCCAGAAAAAATAATCCTGAAAGAAGGGGTTAATTTGGCGACATTGTGTGCTGTATGACTATACAAGTAAAAACAGTAAGTTTTCAAATGACACCTTAATGGCATTTCTCCAGTCATGCTGCCAAGTCATGTTATATTTGAATTATTTTTTTTAATTTCCCTAGGAGTACCGCACATGGCAGCAAACGACACCACGCTTAAAGAGTTCACTATTCCTAAAGGATCGATCATTTTCGCCAACATTTGGGCAGTCCATCATGATCCTGATTTATGGTCAGAGCCAGAGAAATTTAATCCAGATCGGTTTCTTACTAAAGAGGGCGCCGTATTGCAACCGGAATACTATTGTCCATTCAGTACAGGTAAACAAATCTCAGGTTTGTGTTATACGTGATTGCTTATAATTTCATAGGGTCCTTTCACGTTAGTAAATTATTGTTAAATAGACATTTGGTTTGCCCTATAGATCATCCATGCTGGACTCACAAAGATGGATCTTACTGCTGTGTAAAGTGTCATACATTAAAGGAGGATGGTCCGATTTAAGTATATAAAGTTTTCATCTTGATAGAATATGGCCTTCACCCAAAAACCCCATCTGTACAGTTTCTCGCCGTTATTCCAATCCGTCTTGATGTGAGAACTAGAAACGTGATTTTGTGAACCCCATAGAGTACTGTGTAAAATTAATATTGGTCGACCAAAATGGAGTACATTTCACTCATAACTTCCAAACTAACCATCTTTTAGCCCTAAGATTTCACAGGTTAAATGAGAAAAATAGTAGCTTTCTTCTGTTTCCAAAATGGCGACCACTTCCGGTAAAATCTGGGGTCCTGGGTACGAGGCTATTAGCGATCGGGCCATGGACCTTTAAGTACTGAATAGTGCGCAAGTCAGCATAAGATGCATCTTTGTGGTTTCACCTGAACATTTCAGATATTTCTTCAGGCAATTCATTTGTATTCTTTGCATGCTTGTCGTTGTTCTTGAGGAGAGGTCAGACAGAATTAACCTGCTGTTTTCAAATTCTGAAATTAGGGGTGCTCTTCAAAAGTGTGCTGTTATGCTTTAATACCAATCGATTTCACTATGCAAGTAGAGATACAAGGAATAAGGAATTCCCGAAGTGGTTAAAGCGTGTTGTAAAAATGCTTGCCAAAGTCCGTTAATTTTGAAAGCTTTCATAATATACATTTTCTTGCCTAGGTCTTGCCCAAGTTGCCTAAGTGCAGCTTTTGGTTATGGGTTTTGCGTCTTTCGGGTGTTCTATCTCAGCCATTTTACATGCTTTTTTTACAAGCGAGGGGTTAAATGAAAGAGCAAGACCTAGGCACCAAAATGTATATTTCGACAACTTTCAAAATTATCGAACTTTGGTACAATACTGATCGAAAAACATGCTGATATACTTTTTGTACCAACTGTGTATTTCTGATGTCTCTCTTTTGGTCTTATGGGATCTAGGCTGGCAGTTATACCACACAATCTACTGGGTTGATTTCTTTCATGTAGAAATTACGCCCTAAACTCTAATTTAAAGATACGGCTTATGGATATTCTCTGTCAATAATTTACAAACACCTTGTAATGTTAATATTGTACTCACTGTAGGTCGCCGAATGTGCTTGGGAGAGAACCTTGCTCGAATGGAACTCTTCATTGTCTTCTCTCAACTTCTTCACTGCTTCTCATTCAGCAAACCAGCCGAGTCGCCCCCACTATCATTTAAAGGTCGCATGGGCGCTACCAACTCACCAGAACCATTTCAAGTGAAGATTGCTGAACGAGACTGACGAAAGATGGAAGCTCCTTCCAACTGCACTTAGATTTAGATTAAACGCCAGGAAATTATTTTAACATAAGTCCCACCGAATAAAAGCAAAGAGTAATTTTGTAATTTTAGCTACTTAGTTCTAGCTAGTTCTCCAGGGGCCTGTCCCCAAACCGGTGCGTAACCCTACGTGAGCTTACCTGTATACTAACTCATGCGTATGAATGAGTTTCGGGAACGGACCCCAGGTAGACAAGGATGAATATTTATTAATCTTTTCCTGGAGATAGCCAGCGCGCACAAGTGTTGAAAAACCCAGTCGGTCCGAACCGGCAACCTCCGCACCACTAGCACGGCGCTCTTGCCAGTTAAGCTAACAAGCCAGGGTTGGTAGCGGAGTGATAGACAGTTTGTTGTGGTCCTTGGTTGCTGGTTCTCAAAAAATCCAGAATTCCCCAAGGTAATAGAGCTGCAGATGAAATGTCTAAATTCAATGAACGGGAAAAGTTAGTAATTTGGATTTCTTTTTAAATTACAAAACTAAAAAATTAAAAAAAAAGTTCATCAGGATCGTTGAGTAATATATACTCCCCGCCTAAAAAATCCGATCGATATAAATAACTGTATTAAAAAGGTATGTAGGTGAATTATAATAATAAATGCCAGGAGCGTTGTTCGCGTTAATGCGTTTGCTTATTGACCTGTGTCCGTAATGCATTGATAACGAAGCATGATGTGGAAGTTTGAGAGATTTATCCAGCTGGCTTGGCGCGTTCATTGAAAGCAGGTTTGAGCACGTTGATGGCCATTTCAACATCGTTCGGATTTTTTAGGCGGGGAGTATATATTATGTAGCAAGCTCATTATTTCTGATCCATGTCAACTTACTTGAGTTGTGAACGTTTCAGGAACGGCTGTTCCTTTCAGCAGTGAGATGAGACAGTCTCATCTCACTGCTGATGAAACGAATTAACAGCCGTTCCTGAAACGTTCTCAACTCAAGTAAGTTGACATGGATCAGTAATAATGAACTTGCTACATAATGTAAAGGGACAGTTAAAGGTTCACTGGGCTGGATTTTACAAACTTTTACACTGATAGTATAAAACAATAAGCGTGATTAATATAAAATTTACATATTTTTGGTTACTCACCTTAGTTGACATAAATCGCTATATCTAATAAACACCGCCTTTTATATAGCGCTATTTCATCAAGATCACAGCGCTGTTGCCTATTATTATTACGCCACCATCAGGAAATCGTCACAATCACTTCGCTTCACCTAGGCCGGCAGCTGGCCAAGCGCACAATCCTATCAGCACTTAGATTGTAATATTCCCCCTAACAGCTACCCGAATATCGCTAGGGTTGACGAAGCAAGTGAGGTATAAGTGCACAACACATTTAGTGGATGAGCGAGACGATTAAAAGTAGCCTTATTGGTATCACTTGGGGGGGGGGGGCAAAGAGGCACTGATTTTTTTTTTTTTTTTTTTTTGAGGCACTGATACCAGGGTTCCCTAACACTATGACGTACACAAAAATGTATGATGACCATTCTGTAGGGGTAGCTTAAGCGAGCTAGGGGCTCGCAAGAGATTATACAAGGGTCAAAATTGAAAAGTGGCCCAATGTTGTTGAATTGCATACCAAATTGTTCGTATGATCACACGGAGTAAAAAAAAATGTATAGTTTGTGTTATATACCTCATATATAGATCTCTGTCATCTGATTGGTTAAAAGTGGAGGCATAAATTCAACCAGCTTCAAGAATTGAACTAAAAATGAAATATGCCCTGGGAAGAGCGGGCATAGTTCATAAACTATGCCCGGGACACCTCTTCCCAGCGTAAACGACTGTCGTACGAACTGTTCATCCGTATTATGAGTGTACATATTGAAGCTGGTGTAAGAGATGAATATAAGCAGACCGTATTTTGTTTGTTTACTCGTACTGTGGGGAGTCTGTGCTGTAGTGTAAGTCTGATACAAACAAGAGCATCAGTATTCATGCTTTGAGCTTGTAGATGAAGATCTGAAAGGAATCAGAGATGCAGCTCATAGGGCTAATACCAAACGACAGGTAAAATACACCGTGAAGATATTTGTGTTAGCATCCGGTAACTGATCTTTTCAGGCGAATGATAATCAACTGAGGCTACGCTAACATCTGTTGTCTTTTTTTGTGGAGGGCACATGTGGTCCAGTGGATATGACTGCCGACTCATGATCGAAAGGTTGTGGGTTCGAGCCCCGCTGCGGCCAATGTGTTGTGCACTTGGGCAAGGCACTTTACCTCGTCGACCCAAGCGATATTCGGGTAGCTGTTATGGGGAATATTACAATCTAAGTGCTGATAGGATTGTGCGCTTGGCCAGCTGCCGGCCTAGATGAAGCGAAATGATTGTGGCGATTTCCTGACGGCAGCGTAATAATAATAGGCAACAGCGCTGTGATCTTGATGGCGCTTTATAAAAGCCAATATATTATTATTTAATTCACTGTCTTTTAATTCACTGTTTGTCTTTTTTTTTATCTCACTGTATTTTAATCATGCCCCGCCAGAGGACACTATCTGATGCCAGTCTGGCACACGTGCCCTTATTAGGGCAGGCATCACCAGATGTCAAGTCAGATGGCATCTCAGTCCTCCAACTAAACGTGGAAGGTCTCACTATAGGGCAAAGATAAACATCATCGAACACCTCACACATACGCATAAAGTCACTGCGATTCTCCTCCAAGAGACACGCTACTGACAGCTCCATTCTGAACATCTGCGGCTACACCCTAGCTTCACACACCGAGAGCGCTATCCACGGGATTGCCACCTTTGCTAGTAACTCAGCCCAATGGAAACAAATTGCAACCTCACCTGCAGACTCCACCCAGGAATGGGCAACGACCCAAATTGCAGGTGTTCATGTCACCAATATCTACAAGCCACCTGACCATCGGCTCCAAGCAGACTCTCTACCAACTTATGGTGCACCCTGCATTTACGCTGGCGACTTTAACAGTCATAGCATTACCTGGGGTTACAGGAAAACCAACCCCGATGGAGCTATCCTAGAGGACTGGCCTCAAAATCAAAATCGGTGGTACGGTTTACAACTTTTGCACGACCCCAAGCAACCAGACACTTTCAACTCTGGTAGGTGTCCATTCACCGTACTGTTCTCGACCGCTTTCCGAAGTCCCAACACAGACCATCACTGATCGCTCAGGAGAGCCTTGCTAAGCCTGTACCAACAAAGCCAGTGAAAAGGTGGAACTTCCGCAAGGCAGACTGGGACCAGTTCAAGACCCTGGTGGATTCAGAAGTGCCCAACCTCCCGACACCAACCTCCTCCAACCTGGACAATTCTTACACAGCACTGTGTCAACTCTTTATTAATATAGCAAAGAAGACCATCCCACGTGGCTGTCTTCGCAGTTATATCCCATCCTGGGAGGAGGAATGTGATACTCTTTACAATGATTTCCTGAATTCTGAACCCGGGGAAGAAGCTTCATCCAAGGCCTCAGGTCTGACAAACTGCTTGGACAGGAAACGCCGTGAGCGCTGGGAGGAGACGGTCCAAGGAATCGACTTCACCCACTCCAGCAGGAAGGCCTGGAAGACTATAAACCGCCTCGCCGGCAGAATTTCCAAACCATCGAAATGTCCAGTGACTGCCAACTCAAAAGCTGAGCAACTCCTCGCAAATGGTCGTTTCAAGAACATTGACAAGGATCACACTCGCTCTGTCAAAAAGATCACCAAACTTCGTCGAGCCCCCGGCGTGAACGGGTCACTTTCAACATCCTTCTCACTAGATGAGCTTACCTCTGCTATCAGCCAACTAAAGATGGGAAAGGCCCAGGACCCTGATAACATACCAGCAGAGTTCCTGATGCAATGCGTCCCACGATGCCAAGATTGGCTCCAGGAGTTCTACACATGTTGCCTTACCAACCAGTCCTTACCCAAGATCTGGAGGAGAGCTACTATCATCGCACTCCCCAAACCAAACAAGCCTGTCGACAACCCTAAGAACTACCGCCCAATATCACTACTGTGTGTCTCCTTCAAACTCCTTAAGAGGATGATCCTGGCCAGGCTGGAGTCCGTCGTCGAAACCCATCTGCCTGGCGAACAAGCAGGATTTCGCCGTGGCCTGAGCACTGTCCATCAGATTGTAACACTCACAATGATATTGAGGAAAGCTTTGAAAAGCGCCGTAAGGCAGGCGTCATCTTGGTGGACCTTACTGCAGCATACGACACCGTCACTATGAGCTAGTATAATATCAATTCCCATGGCACAGTTCACAAGCTTTCATTCACCAATGTATTTAGAAAATACAGCCCTTTTGGGTATGATACATGATACCCAGATCACACAAGGTAAGTTCATGTCAATGCAATGTATAAGTACAAGCCACAGAACTGTGTCCTTGGTGGATGAGCATATTGTAACTCATAGTGCGTGTGGCACCAGGGCCTGACGCAAAAGCTTCTCAGGACCATCCCGGACCGTCACCTTGTACATATATGTAACATGCTTGCAACCGTAGCTTTATTCTCAAGACCAGTGATGGGCAGAGTAGTCGTCTGCGTCGTCTGAGGAACGGAGTACCACAAGGATCTGTACTGGCTCCTATGCTGTTCAACTTGTATATCAGCGATTTACCTCAAACAACATCTAGACAATATGGCTACGCCGACGATCTTGCCCTCCTCCACTCGGACAGCAACTGGACAGAAGTAGAAAGCACACTTACTACAGACATGGCCCTACTTGCAGCATATCTCAAGACCTGGAGACTGAAGCCTGAGCAAAGCCAAGACCACCGCTACTGCCTTCCACCTCAACACCAAAGAGGCTCATCGCCAGCTTCAAATCAACCTCAATGGAGCGCCTCTGCCATACAATCCTACACCAACCTACTTGGGAGTGAAGCTTGACCGGCAGCTTTACTACTGTCAGCACCTCGAGTCCGTATGCGCCAAGGTATCTTCGAGGAATAACCTCCTGTGCCGACTTGCTGGATCTTCATGTGGTGCCAGCCCAACGACCCTACGCACCACTGCCTTGGCTCTGGTCTACAGCACTGCCGAATATGCCGCCCCAGCATGGTGCAACAGCTCTTTCACAAAGAAGCTGGACACAGTACTCAACGAGACCTTGAGAACCATCTCTGGCTGTCTCCGTCCTACTCCATCTGAATTCCTACCAGTGCTTTCAGGCATTGCACCTGCAGTACTCCGGAGAGAACACCACACGCACAAACTAGTGAATAAGGCCCTGTTGGACAACAAGCACCTGCTGCATAACACTGTCAAAGAATCACGCCAACTCGGTAGACAGAGACTGCGCTCTCGCCGACCTTTCTGCCGACACGCTGCTAAACTCTCAAGTTCCCCATTCAACATCTTACAGACATGGAATACTGCCTGGCTAGATACCCCAAGACCAGATCAATTCTCTATTACACCTAAGACAGAACTACCACCTGGCAGCAATCTCCCACGCAAGGAATGGGTCACCTTAAAAACCGGATTCGCACAGGAGTCGGTCGCTTCAATAGCAACATGCACCGATGGGGGCTGCGGCCATCGCCAGCCTGCCAATGTGGTTCTCCATCACAGACTGCTGATCACATTCTCAATGAGTGCCCTACCTTTCGTCCACCGGTAGACACAAATTTCTCAAAACCCAACCAATCAACAGTGAGTTGGCTCCAACGCTTACAGCACATTTAGCTGCTGCCTCATACGCAAGAAGAATAAGTTAGCATCTTGGCTTAGCATGTTCTTTTAACCAATCAGATGACAAAAATATATTCGGTATATAAAACAAATATTGACTGCTTTTTATTCGGAGCATGGTTGAAACTATAGGCCCTCGGTGATCTCGTAACCATACTATGCCCCTCGGCTTACGCCTCGTGTCGGGGCATAGTATGGTTTTGAGATCACCTTGGGCCTATAGTTTCAACCATGCCCCTCATAGCAGTCAATATTTGTATACTATCTCCGATTTCCCCCTATAGAGTTATAAGCTGAAAACTGTTATTATAGGTCAAAGGTTAAATTTAGCTTCTACAGGGGTCAAATATTAAAAAAACGCTTCAATTTCAGTGGAAATGGTCTCATATTATTTGTAATGTAATCACAAGTAAAATAAGGTATAGATAATAAAGCCATACATTTCTGAAAGCTGAAGGTGTAAGGACTTTATTTGCAATGTTGACGTTGATATACCGGGTGTGCGAGAAAACATAGGTTGCAAAACCAAAAAAACACATTTGTTCACGTAATAATATGTTACCTGATGAAAATCTTGAAGACAAGTAGTATCTGCAAGATAATTATAAATTCTTACAGGCAGAACTATAGGCTTTCAAACCATATAAAATTTGGTATATTCAACTTATTGGACAAGTGACATACAGGGTGGCCAAAAATTGACACATTTTTGTGTGAAAAATAACATGCGTTTATTAAGAAGTACAAAATGATCCATATAAAACAGTAAGAAAGCATTGGTACTTGTTGGAAATCTTCAGAAAGAATCATAACAAGATCTGGACAGGTATGAAATTGTAGATATCAACTTTTAATGATACCCATATTTATGTATACGTATTTTAGGCTTTGTACCTTATAATCGGACTTGCTGTGGGCTGAGGTTCCTTTAATTGTAAGAAATTGTGATCAGTTAATGTACAGTGTGAGTCAATAAAAACCCTACATTCAGGAAAGATTTTTTCTTCAAAGATTAAACGTTATTCTTGCTTGAATGTTTGCTTTAGTTGTTTACAGGGATAAACGGGCTATCAGAAGATTTTTATTTGGTGTCTTTCGGACTTTGGGTTCAGAAACTATGCCAATTTTGCGGAGAGACCTAAAAATTCTGTTTGGCCGATTTTAGCCATACAATGCGGAGAGACTGACACGGACGTATACCATAACACATTATAGCAAAGACAATTCACACATGCAATTTCAGATGGTTTCGATTTCTTCTCCACAAAAACATATCAGTTTGAATAAAACGGTCTATTGTGTAACATAATTATAAGTAAAATATCTTCAACAAATTAATTTACCATTGTTCAATCATAAAGAGTCAGTTATTGAAAATCCATATCAATGTCGCAGTTCATGAACATAATTAAACTGCTCAGAGATTTTTGTTTCACATCTCTAAGGTAAATATTTTGCACAAATGCAGTATACTCAGCGTCCATAAATTGCGAGAAGAAATAAAGCTGAAATTTTCTGTAAATAAATTGGAATTAAAACTTAAAATTCAATATCACACTGTTTATTTCAAGCGGAATACAAATTAAACCTTCTGTGGTTTCACTTTGGCTCCCAAGTTTCGTTGTAGGTTAAACCCATGAAATCTTGCTGAACCGAAGTAAACTGGTCTTACACCAGCTATCTTGACTTTCTTATTTGGGAAATTGAAAATTGTTTTCACTCAGCATTTTCTTTTGTAATCTCCAGGATATTATTTTTATAATCCTTCAATTATTCCCCACCTTCTATTGTTTAACAATAATTTGGTGTTAAATGTTTTTACTCAAATCACTGCTGAAGACCATGCTACTCTACGTAAACGATGAATCTTTGTTTGGCTCAAAATCGGCCAAACAGGATCTTTAAGTCTCTTAGCAAAATAGGCATAACTTCTTTTTCCAAAGCCCAAATGACACCAAATAAACGTCTTCTGAAAGCCTGTTTATCCCTCTTTGTAACCAATACAAACATTTGAGCAAAAATAGTTCTTAACTATTTTAATTTTTTTTTATTCCGAATGTAGGGTTTTTTGACTCACACTGTATTTAAGTATTATCATGTATTTACAGATGTTCATACACTTTCAAATGTGAAACAAATACAGGTTGGTGTTCAAAATTAATAAGGTATTATGCCATATAAAACAAATTATGTCATCATGATCGATGTGTGATAGTAGATATTGTCCTTTGAATTCTTGAACATCAATTCTATCGTATAATACACTTGCTATTGAAACCAGTACTTCATTTGAGATGTCTTTTTTAAACAACAATATCCTGACCTGTTTGTATTCTTTTTAGTATGAAATTACTGAAATGGAGTTAATTAGTACATTGATTAGTTAATTGGTAACTAATTATATGGCATTATTTAACTAAAGGAATAGTTAGTTTGGTCATTTAACTGTATGTTGATTAACTTAGAGCATTTAGTTTGTTGGGTAATGCTTTGTATAGTTTGAAAACGAATCGCACTACTTGCAGGCTGTTGTTAACTGTTCATTAAATCAAACTTAATTAATCATTAAATAATGGTTGGATTTGATTTAAGTACTTGTAATTTATACTTAACATAACATACAAAGATCACAAAACTAATAAATGGATAAGGGAAAAGACAAAGGTAAGGGACATAATGGAAGTAATCAAACAAATGGACATGGGCTGGCCATATCACTAGAAGGGGATATGGAAGATGGAGCACACTGACTACTATATGGACACCACTTGATGGAACAGAGGTAGGCAAAGAAAGAGATGGAGAGATGAAATACAACAATTCTGGAATGAAACTAATTGGCACAAATATGCAAGGAAGAGAGGGAACTGGAGACATCATGCTGAGGCCTTCATCCAGCAGTGGATTGAAAACGGCTGAAGAAGAAGAAGAATTTATACTAAGATATGTATGGAACCTGTGCAAGAGAAAAAAAAATCTTCCTATCACTAGTTCTTTGCATTTTACAACCATTTGAAAAATAGTAAGCATGTCAAAAATCCAAATTATCGGCTCTTCCACGGTTGACTTCGTTATCATTTTGCTTAATTAAAACGACAACGATAAAACGTATGTGAATAAAATAATGCATGTTTGAAAAATAAAGAATAAATAAAATAAACCCAAATTTATGACAGTTGGACAATTATTTATCTTGTAGCACTTTTCTAAACCAAAAAAAAGTTAGTGCCGATGTAACATCCTCCCAAAATCAGGTGTCCCACTATACGACCCATGACCATCTATATACCGGTGGTCTGTCTGTCTGTCTGTCTGTCTATCTGTCTGTGTGTCTGACCGCGTCTATTTTCTCGGAGACCGAGGGTCGCACGGTCCTGAACTTGGTGGGTGGGTGCCCCTTGACCGAATGAAGACCGAGTTTGTATTGGTTAGTGGATTAAAGGTCATCAGGGGTCATTCAAGGTCAAAAGAGGTCAAATGGACCACGTCTATTTGCTCGGAGACCGAGCGTCGCACGTTCCTGAAACTTGGTGGGTGGGTGCCCCTTGACCGAATGAAGACCGAGTTTGTATTGGTTAGTGGATCAAAGGTCATCAGGGTCATTCAAGGTCAAAAGAGGTCAAATGGGGTAAACGTTGGTGTATGGACATGAAACTTGGAGGGTGGGGTCGATTTTTGATGCCGAAAATTTTGAAGGTCACGAGAAGGTCATCAGGGGTCATTCAAGGTCAAATGAGGTTAAACGTTGGTTTCTCGGAGACCGAGGGTTGCATGTTCCTGAAACTTGGTGGGTGGGTGCCTCTTGACCGTCCAAAGACCGAGGTTGTATTGGTTAGTGGATTAAAGGTCATCAGGGGTCATTCAAATTCAAATGAGGTCAAATGGAGTAAACGTTGGTGTATGGACATGACACTTGGAGGGTGGGGTCGATTTTTGATGCCAAAATTTTTAAAGGTCATGACAAGGTCATTAGGGGTCATTACAGGTCAAAGAAGGTCAAAAGGAGTAAACATTGGTGTATCCAGACGAAACTTGGTGGGCGGGGTCGATTGTTGATGCCGAAAATTTTGAAGGTCACGACAAGGTCATCGGGTCATTCAAGGTCAAATGAGGTAAACGGTGTATGGACATGAAACTTGGAGGTGGGGTCGATTGTTGATGCCGAAAATTTAAGGTCACTAGGGTCATTCAAGGTCAAAGGAGGTCAAATGGAGTAAACGTTGGTGTATGGACATGCAACTTGGAGGGTGGGGTCGGTTGTTGATGCCATCAATCTTAAAGGTCACAACAAGGTCATCAGGGGTCATTGAAGGTCAACGGAGGTCAAATTGAGTAAACTTTGGTGTATCCAGCCGAAACTTGGTGGGCGGGGGCTATTGATGATGCCAACAATTTTAAAGGTCATGACGAGATCATCAGAGGTCATTCCAGGTCAAAGGCACCGCGAACCTGGGGTCATTCATGCTAGGTGACCGCGAAACCCAGTGATCGCGAAACCCAGGTGATCGCGAAACCCGGGGACCGCCTAGTAATATATGAAATTCATTTCGACGGCGCCTACAAACAACTGCCATTGTTTAACACGGTTGTGTGTATCATTGTGCATGTACATCGTTCGTACATTCAAGCCTCATAAAACACTGCGTTCTACATGTCTTTATCCTGCGTGATGGTTTGAAATAAGTATATTGGGTTTTTTTCAACGCTCATGTGCTCTTTGTTGTCCACCTTTATGAAAAAGGCACATCTTTATTACAAAGTAATGTTTTGAGAAGTCTTTATAAGAAAAAAATGCACATTATTTTGCCGCCTAAAATTTTAACAACACTTTTTGCTTTATTTTTTTTTAAACTTTGCCTTAAGATGCCATGACTTTGTCGTAATTTTCACCAGCTTTACATAGATATGCATTTATTTTAATCATTCATGTTTCAAATCTTTATTTGGACACAACAAATCTTAAATCCTATCAAAAATTGCAACGTAGCTTTCCCGGATCCGGGCTAAAATATTTTAACAAGGCCATTTCCTTGCATAATACATGGTCTTGATTT
This sequence comes from Ophioderma brevispina, assembly GCA_023653785.1. Classification (NCBI taxonomy): domain Eukaryota; kingdom Metazoa; phylum Echinodermata; class Ophiuroidea; order Amphilepidida; family Ophiodermatidae; genus Ophioderma; species Ophioderma brevispina. The sequence goes on along the minus strand of JAMKCH010031187.1, from coordinate 33,592 downwards.
TTCACTCATTTGGCTGAAAGATGTTATTTCCACATACAATTTACATTGGGACGAAGCCAAAATGTGAAGCTTGGCCGTATTACAAATACTATTATACAGAAGTATAAGAAAAAGGGCTTAAAATAATCCAAGTCAACACTATTAAATCCTCTGAATACACCATGTCTTGGGAGAAAATGCTTTCTTTTTTTATAAAGAACCTGATGAGAATGTATTGTTTAGCTTGTTTCTTCCAAGTAAAGAATCTGCACAGAAATAATGGCATTGTTTTTACCTTTTTGTGGGCCTCCGTATGTGTGTTTGTGTCACTAAAATGTTAAGTCTGTGTGTATGTATGTGTATATGTGTCACTAAAAGTTTTTTTTTTATGGAGTTCTAGTTCATTTTCTTTTCAGTAATTTCATTTTTGTAACGCACATTTTAAAAATGTCCGTCTAAAGATAACAATAAAAACAAAACAAATCAATAAACAAAACAAAAACGACAACAGCAACAAAACCAAAACAAACATGTATACTTTTGCGATATTCATCTTTGTTAATTCATGAAATGTTTCATATTGTAACGAACCACTCTTGCCGATGGTAGATTGACGCCCATCCATCATCTATTTCCTCACCGAGATATAACAGCGACTCAATTATCGGCCCTGCCAATGGGCTATTCCAGAATAAATGCCCCCCCCCCCCTATAGAGGGCGCCGGAATTCCAGACTTTTTGTCACTTTTGAGAGCTGGAATTCCAGAATTTAATGTCTAATACGGGGTGGGAATTCCAGCCATTTTAGGTATAGAGAGTGACGGAATTCCAGTGTTTTTACGATTTTCAGAGGAAAATTCCGGAAAAAATCAATATTTTAAACACTTTCTATACTCCTAACCATAATCCTCTGGGAATTCCAAGTTTTTTTACATTTGTAGTCTAGGAATTCCTGGAATTTACGGAAGGTAGTGTCTGGAATTCCTGGTAATTTACGGAAGGTAGATTCTGGAATTCCAGATAATTCATGGAAGGATAGCCAGGAATTCCAGATATTTTGTGAACAAAAAATTTTGCCCTCTATAGGGGGGTATTTTTTTTGGAATAGCCCAATACCGAGGCTCGAACCTGGGACCCCTTGGTCTGGAATCGAACGCGCAGTGAATAGAGCTAATGAGGAATTCCCCGTTAGATCTATTGACACTAACGAGCTTATTACCTTGTGACAATATTGCAAAATAGCCATGAAGCGAAAATAGAACTCGACAATAGGGCGCTTGCACGGTAGGTCAATAGGTTATCATGGCCAGACCTGCCTCCAGAACAACCCAAGCATGCACAGAATACAAAAGAATCACCTGTAGAAATAGCTGAAAGGTTAGTGAACCAGGTGCATTGTATTGTATTCCTCTTCATGTTGGTTGATTCTGGAGGGCAACAAAAAAGTCCATCAACATAATTAGCTCTGGCAAGAGCCCATCACATAATGAGCCAAGAGAAAATTTAACCAGATTTTCACTAAAAAACAAAACAAAAAACAAAAAAAAAGGCCAACCACTGCATTATGAAAAAAAAAAACATAGTCTCGATGTTAGTTTGAAAATACATGTTGGAAAATGTAAAGCATAGATAAACATAGCCTAAGCGATATCACTTGCATGTACACTGTAAAAATCTTGTGATGACTATCGTGTCTTGCATGTCTTCAACAAATAAATCATAAAAAGTGCCTGCTTTCAGACAAAATATATGACACCTACTCAAAGGCAGTTTTGAGAAGTCAATAAGTCCGGTCTACAGGTAATACTATCCGACTTTTGTGCCTATCCAAGACTTGTAGGCATCTCTCGAAATTTCCTTTGGTAAAGCTAAACGATTTCGGTTTATTTAAGATATTATCATAAGATTTCATTGAGCTTGAAGATTAACAATCTATTTATATAATTTATGGCCTTTGAGAAACGCCAGAATTAATACATAATGTGGATTTTGAGATCGCACTCGAAATACCACATCGTTAAATTAATAATAGATATTGTAGGCCCTACATAGTATGTTTTATTGAATATCACAATACCACAAGTGGAATGATCGGAAGTGACTATGTGAATAAAAGTCTGGTTATGATCAGATGTCTAAAATTATATTAAATCGAAAATGAAAGGTTAGAGGTCTCTCATAACATATCTATAACGTCAATTAAATGCATATATATGCATTTTTGAAAAAAATGACGGAGCGGACCCCTGCCTTGGGTTAGAAGACCCGGAAAATTGGACCGGGGGACTCATATTGAAATGGATATGGGTGTAGGGTTCGCGCTTGCATTAGCGATACATTAACAGCATTATCATGATTATAGAGAGACAGTGTACCACCTCTTTTTGTTTTCACGTACTCCGTTCATACACATCTTATAAGGCGATGCCAACTCAAAACACCAGGTGACCTCAGCACTGTGGAAGATATTGGTGGTAAAACAATCGCATAATAAAAGTAGGCACATGCAAATATAACCTAAGTTTGTTACATATAATGTACCGGTAAAATATGCCTACTGCTCAATAGGTTACACTTAAGGTACAGTCCAGAATATGCTAAAATGTACCTATTCAATTTTACCGATTAAAAGTATACTATAAATTGTACCTAAAATGTGCCTATTGGCATTAGAAAACTTTTACTTCTACGTGTGCCTAAAAATGCCTAGTTGGACTTAGAAATTTTTTGCTTCATCAATGTGTGCTAAAATGTGACTATTTGGACTAGAAATTTCCATTCATCAATGTGTGCCTAAAATGTGCCTATTTGGAAGTTAGAGATTTTCCACTCATTAATGGTGCCTAAAACATGTGCCTATTTGGATTAGAAGATTTCACTCATCAGTGTGTGCCTAAAATGTGCCTATTGAGACTGTAGATAATGTCTCCACCCCTCCTGGTTTTGTTGTTTTTGGGTTTTGTAAAAGTCCTAAAATGACCGGACATGGAGATAAAATTTATATGATGTGCCATAAGGAAATAGGAGGAATTTCTTAAAACACTACGCCATTAGCAACACAGTTCAAACTGCATGGCAGTTGGGAAATTTGAATTTTACAGTTAGAAAAGTCCAAGGGGAAACAAATGCAACTGTGAAGAGGTTTATTCTCATGTTTATTAGCAGTGGAGCTGGAAACCATGCAGAAATACAAGGAAATTAACAAAGTAGGTACTGGTGTCACACAGTTATTAAACTGGAAGAATATGCACTTAATGTCATGGACCTTTTGCATAGTAAAACAGAATTCAGCAGTCTTGTACATGTACATGTAGTGGAACAAATGCTTAAACGGTACAAAACAGGGGTGCTATACCATGTTAATACTGCAACATGTGGTCATGAATGCGGTATGTATGGTTATTTTTGTAGCAAGACATTGATTAAGAAACATTCATTACATTCCAGGTAATTTACGTATACCAAGTACTGATATCAGTGTCAGTGAAACTGTTACAAAATAGCACAAGGGTATTGAAAGTGGCTGTTGCACGGTGTATACTGGCATTTAATTTGAACACCTGTGTCTGCATGGGACTGATTTATTTATTTCCAGTGGGCAATTTGCTTTAAAAAATTGCATTTTAAAAACATTGGTTGTTTTGCATATTTAAAGCGGCACTGGCACATTTTCACAAAATATGAATTTCTTCATTTGCTTTCTCCATGATAGTCTAGGGCCATTGGAAGAACAGAGATATATTTTACACATAAAAATAACATACCCATAACAGGAATGGACTTGCTATGCAAAAAAAAAAGGATAAAGACTCGCAGGTTAATTTGTAGCCAACTTTAAGTTTTCCATAACTTTAATCAACAAATGTGTAGATTACATGAATATTTTGACTCGTACTCACTGATATTAAAACCACAAAGGTTATAGATCGATCAAACAGTGTGCATAGCGTGGGAAACATGCATACGGCGTGCGTGTATTGTGTTAAACGCCATTTTCGTCGTCTGCTGAATTTAACGTCGCCGGCGACGTTAAATTATAAAATCGTTCTGTTTACCCATAAGGAAGCTGATTTGGTCTTAATCATTTCGGGTGAGGGCTTTTATATAAAAGCCTTACAACCATGCAAAAATATAGATTTTTAAAAAGCTTGAGGGCGCACTATTTTTTCAAATGTTGAGGGTCTCTAAAGCCAACTGAATCTTTTTGTTTTCTGCCATGTATGAACTAGGTAAAGGGGCGTGTTCCGATCGTCTTGGGGACCCCCCTGATTTTACCGGAAAGTAGTATCGATTTGATATCATATGAAAGGCCGTATTTGTTCTCATTGTCGTCCTGAAATTTGAGCCCCTCGGAATCCTTTCATTCCAAGATAAACAAAAAAAAAACGCCGTTAGGGTTAACCACTTTTATAGCACAGTATTGAATAGGGCTTTGCAACATGCATATTGCGTCTACATCCAAAACCACAAAGTTGTTTCCCACGGTACTTGAGGGGTGTATGTGCAAGGCCAGGCTCTCATATCAAGCAGAGAACACCATACACATAAATCGGAACAACCACCTGTTAAAGGTGCATCAAAGATTTCACAGCATCCGAGATTGCATTGATGCATGTAGTGTGTTCAATAATTGTGTACACATTAGTTCCTTAACTGATATTTGGATTCAGGACAATACTTAAAAAACCAAAAGCTCTATGTGTTTCAATTTGCTTACATTTCAAAATAAAAACTTAGATAATAGGCAGAAGAATTTGGATTAATGCTCCAATACAAGAGTAATTGCTCAATTAAATCATTTAATCTCTTCAGATCTGAACATGCATATTTTCACAAAAAGTTTCACATCAGTGCAAAAATGTAGCAATTGCAATTGTAAGGGGTCGATACCTGATATCTTAATTGGCACCCCTTTAATAAAAACTGCGCACTTGCTATGTTTGAGAAATGTGACAATCAATGTGCTTTATGGAGAATCTTGATGCTTGTCTTAATATTAAAGGTGTTTGCAACGAGAGATTTCAAATTAAGGTGTCCCGAAAAAAATGTGAAAATTATGATTTTGGCACTGGTTGTAAAGATTTATTCAAAAATATCCCCCATCTGTAAGGATTAAGCTGAGGAAATGTTTCCTTGGTACAAAAAATATGAATTGAAATTTCTAATTTCGTTATCCATAGGAGCAAATACGAAAATTCAGCATGTTTTCTATTGAAATATCAAGCATATACAATCACATTTTGTTTCATTTTTTAGTTATTTCTTGTAACCAAATAAAAGGTAGGGCCAATCGATGATCGTCTAATCTATATGAAATTCACTCCATTCACAGAAAATATGGATGACTTGCATCTCTACGTTGCACCTTTAATGCATCACCAATCGCAGTGCGTGTTAATTCTCTCTCAAAAAGTAATGCCCACAGTTATAATATTGTAAGGCGCCTAATATTATGTATCAATAACTTATGTTCAATTCCAATAGTAGTAATTTTTATGATAGAATATAAAAATGTGGAACTACACATTTAAAGGTGCACAGAGATTCCAAATATCAGGTGTGCATTAAACAGAGACATGAAGAGTTCCAGAAAGAAGTGGCCCCAAGTGTCTTGAACCTAGGTTTTTAATATGGAATGTACCAATGTATTAGATCACACCGAAGTGAATAAGCCGATTATACCGACTTTATGTACTAAGATGATGATTTAGTAGTTTCTGTAGTGCACGACAGAAAGTCAAGCATGGTTTCTATGGGGAAGGATTACGATAGCAGGCAAGTTCAAAACAGGTTTGCGGTTTTTTCTTTGCAACCTGTTTGTCCAATAAAAACCTTCAACGTTCTCGGAGGGGTCTACAACCGATTACAGTGAAATTGAGGAGAAATTCAATCCTAAAAAAATCTCATCCGTCACTTTAACAAAAATCAAACCCCTCATTTTTGTGCCAGTGTTAAGTTTTCGTTATAAATAACCCCATTTCAAAGGAAAATTATGCTTTGGTACACATTGTGAAATTTCTAATTTTGTATTGAAAAGACAGATAATGACCCCCCCCCCCCATTTAAAATTGGATACATGTAACTTGAAATCCGTCGGTGCATCTTTAAATATAAATGTGATGGACTTTTGCCCTTAAAAATCGTTGTATGGGGGCTACTTATGCCGAGATTTTCAAATTGGTCCGAAAATTTATATTGAAAATATTTTTTCTGCATATTAATTAAAAATAGTCAAATAGAAAACTCACGTTAGTTGCCTAAAATGTCCAAGGTGTTAGATTTTCATTTTGATGGAGTAAAACTTTTATTGTTTAGTATAATATAATAGTAACATAGGATACCGCATTTAAAAAAAAATCTTGATCTGGCGTAGAAGTTTTTATTCTCGTCAAACTCATAGTCCACCTACCCGGTAAATAATAGGTTCACCCTCATTCAACGCCATAATCTTCTTGGTATTAGCTATACCATTATAGACATATTTCAATTGTGTGAGGTGCATGTCCATGTGCATGCATGTATGTAAGGTGTGTGCGCATGCAAAAGACTGTGTGTGGTGTGGGTGGAGTGAATATGTTATGTACTGCGCCTAATATGCCATGTATTTTACTGTGACAATTACTTCATACCACATTTAGACAGCAATAGGCACAATGTAGGTACATACATGCACCTAATGTGTCTATAATGACCACTTTTGGAACAGCAATAGGCACAATTTAGGCCCATATTAGGTACATTTTCCTACAATGTGTCTATATTTTACAGATGACCACATTTTGTAAAAATAGGCACACTTAAGGCACATATTCAGGGTACATGTACCTAAAGTGCCTTTATTTTACAGATGACCACTTTTGGAACAGATATGGAGCAGTTTAGGCACATCGTCGGTACATGGACACCATGTGTGCCTATAATGACCACTTTTGAACAGTAATATGCACATTTTAGGCCATAATTGGTATCCTGTACCGAAAATGTGTCTATATTTTACAGATGACCACTTTTGGAACAGAAATAGGCACGCTTTAGGCACATATAGGTACATGTCCCTAAAATGTGCCTATATTTTAGAGATGGAACCACGTTTGGCACAGAAAATAGGCACAGTTTACGCACAAATTAGGTACATGTACAGACTAAAATGTGCCTAGATTTTACAGTATGACCACTTTTGGAACAGAAATAGGCAAACTTTAGGCACATATTAGTACAATGTACCTAAAATGGGCCTATATTTTACAGATGACCACTTTTGGAACCGCATAGACAGCAGTTTAAGAAGAACAACCCTGTACCTAAAATGTGCCTATCTGTTACAGATGACCACTTTTGGAAATAGCAAATAGGTACACATAGGCACATTATTAGGTACATGTACCTAATTGTGCCTATTTTACAGATGACCATTTCGGAACAAGCATAAGGCGCATTTCCGGCTAATATGAGGCTAATGGTTTGTAACTTATTAGGTACATGTACCTCAAATGGCCTATAGTTTACAGTAAGCCACATTTTGAGCTCCATAAGTCACAATTAGCACAGATTAGGTACAAATTGGTATGTTGTTTACATTCAAGGTACATTTGCCTAATTTGTAAGCCTAAATGTGCCTATTTGGGCGTTTCCAAACGTGGGCAATCCAAAGGAGGTACAATTTGTAGCATATGCCACTGTGTGCCTACTTTTGTCCCCGCGGGCAGAAAAAATCGCAATTCTGCCCAATTCTATAGCAACAGGCTCACGAGTCACAAAAAGTGCTGCGAAGCGAAAAACGGATGGGGACCCTCTTGACCCCGGAATCAGAATAGAATACATTTACACTTGAAGGAGCTTGAAGAGCTTTGAATAGCCTAGTTTCTCGCTGTGCAAATACTGTGTTTATATCAATCTTGATTTGATTTTCAATCTTAGTAATGACGGTTGATAGGGGCCCGGGGTATTGTGGATATAAAAATTAGGATGAACAATGGCAATTATACATCTTCCAATACTTGGATCTACGTAGTTTCTTATCGGTCCTCAGCATTTTTTTTATAATTCATGGTGGCTGAAATGGGAAATAAAAATCTTCCACCGGCCCATCGCTGGCCCGATTTTAGGGCTATATACCAAATCTCGTTACATCTTGTATCGATCAGGTGCTCAACCATTTGAGCTGTTTGCACAGCTATCGGGTACTTATGGCACAGTGTATTTTGTACATAAGGCAATAAGTTGCTCGTGATACTAAATGGGTATGAGTGTATCAAGAGAGCATTCCAGAATCCACTGTTGAATGATCGACCAGTCACTTCAACTGGAGGGACCGCCTAAAATTACAGGTAGGTTTCATACAAAATCGTCAATCAGTTAATATATATATATATATAGATATGCTTAGTACAATCTGATTTCGGATTTTCAATCTGTAGGATCTGTATAGTATGTACATAGGCAATAAGGGTGCTCGTGATATCTAAATGGGTAGAGTGTATCAGAGAAGCATTCCAGAATCCACTGTTGAATGATCGACCAGTCACTTTGCAACTGGGAGACCGCTAAAATTACAGGTAGGTTTTTCATTCACAAAAATCGGTCAATCGTTTTAATATATATCTAGATATATATATATTCGTATACAATCCTTGATTAGATCTTTTTCAATCTGTAGTATCTATAGTAATGTACATAGCACTAGTGGTTCGTGATACAAATGGGTAGATGAGGGTATCCGAGAAGCTTCCAGAATCCACTGTTTTGAATGATCGACCGACCATTCCACTTCACGGAGACCGCTAAATACCGGTAGGTTTTTCAATTCACAAAAAAAAATCGTCAATCAGTATTTAATATATAGTATATATATATATATCTATAATAATAGGGGGCCATTTAAAAAAAACTTTCAATGCGGTTGTTGGCGTACCCTTTAGCACCTATGATTCTCTATTAACTTACCGCACAGCGCAACACCCCTTGACTCTTTAATTACTGTTACGATTATCGACGGCGCCACCTATATAACCTTACAGCTATATAGCTATATACCTCAAAGGCGTATCTTAGCCGTGTGGGCTCGTGGTGTAGATGGTTCTCACATCTGCCATGTACGCAGTGCTCTTGTTTTTTTTGAGGCTTTCTTCTACTCTGATCTTCCTTTCTTCCTTCCAATTGACTTTTTATTCTTTATAGGCCTAACGGGGCCATTTAAAAAAATACTTCAATGCGGTATGTGCGTACCCATTAGCACCTATTGATTCGATATGTTTCATTCATAAACACAGTTGAACGATATTCTCTCATTCCCATCGAGCAAGCCAACAAGGAGACAAACACAGTTCTCCGAACGTGAATCTTTCTTTTCTGGAATTGCGAAATTATGTACACCACTGTCGCCCAAATGGCATAAAACGCATTTGAGTAACGTTGTTTCATTCCTTCCGCTTCCTCTCCCCGTTGCTTTCCACTAGTGCTCCACAATTGCCTTGCCACGCGCCGTTTATTCGTATTCATAATACATTCACAATTCCGCCGCGGTATTCCACAGCGCATATCTACCTATTAATATCCAGGTTTTTACTCCATTTACATCGGATTTGGTAAGCTACATTTTACTTTAGCTATATTTTTTGGTTCGCATTTTTTCTATTGCCTGACATGCAAACGTTATCGCAATACTTTTGTTTCGTCATTTATTTAGGCCTGTTCATATATCACACATAGTTATCAATTCCAGGGTTAAGTGTTAATCTTATTGTTTATATATTTTAATGCATATGCCTGATGAAGGATATTAAATCCGAAAGCTAGCAAATACCACACTTTGGTGGTACCTGCAAGCGTCCGTGTGTCTGTTACAATTTCCTACGCCTAGATATATATATATATATATATATATATAATATATATATATATATATAAAAAACTTATATCATATATATAATATATTATATATATATATATATCACTATAAGTCCTACCTAGGGCGAATTTTCTATTCATAACCAAGACTTTTACGTTCGGGCGGAAATTCCCCTGTTTTCGCCTTAACGTTTTAATCTTTGGTTTCGCTTTATCCGTCAAAGAAAGATATGCATTTATATGCCACATGCAAGACTACTTCTCATTAGCTAACAAAAGATATGAATAAATTAATTAGCATAATAAGAAAGGTTCATTATAAACTAATGAATATTAGATTTTCGCCCTGTGGTTCAATCTAGTCAAATATATCTATATATATATATATATTATATAATATCTTATATAGATAATAATGTGAAAACAGCAAAAATGTGTCCGAGCTTTCGAAACGAATAACGTTTTCTGCTCAGTGACGTTAAAAGACGCCATGGGACAAGCAGAAGACCAAATACAGAAGAGAAACACCATCTGTGGTGTTAAAACCAAATCGCGTTACAAGCAACGACACTAGAAACTGAATGGTAACTCATACCATATGGTATCACGCCTGCTCTGAAGCCCTTATCAGAGACCCACAAGTCGCCCACCTACCAGGACTTATTATTTACTTGAACTTACAAACTCAATCAAACCATTGTACTTTTTAATGGTGAACCTTATAGACAGGTTAGTGGCACATTAATGGGCGGAAAGTACGCACCCCCATAACGCAACAATTTTCATGGGATGGCTCGAACAAAAACTGTTATCACACCCCCGGTCTGGCTCTACCTTCATCGATGACATTTTCTTATTGGACCCATTCAGAAGCTGATTTAACCTATTTCATACAACATGCAAACAAGATCCATCCATCAATTACTTTCATTCAACCATTGACCCTCAAATGTGAAATAACCATTTTCTTGATGTCGTATTAAACTTTCAGGTAAAAACATAGAACTGATTCTACGCAAAGCCTACTGATAAACATCTTTACTTACCACAACCATCCATCTGTCATTCTAGACATATAACCCGAAAAATTGCCATATAGCCTAGCCTTAAGACTCGTCGTATTTGTGTCTGTGTAATCAACTAGAAAAGAGACTCATGGACAAACAACAGCTCCAGAACGGTTATACCATTTCTAGTATTGATACCCCAAATTTTCCAATCCGTAAAGTCAAAAGAGGGGACACTTTGGGATATCATTCAAAACTGGAGAAGACGTGTCCCCTTGGTGGTCACATATCACCCCAACCTTCCAAAATTACAAGAAATCCTAAAACATGGCCCATTAGTACTGCCGTCTCATCCACGCCCTCCAGAAGGCTCTCCTAGCCAACGTTACTATCATATAGTCGCCGCCCCCCCAGTCTTGGATCTTTGGTTGAGCTCAAATTTCTCAATCCAAATCATGTATATCAACTCCCAACATGGGTTCCAACCTGCCTTAAACCAATGTAAAATTGGTAATCACCCATGCGTACACTACTACTACAGTAAAAGCCCTATTTTCCCCCCAAAACACAAACATATATATAAGACAAGTACAATCTTGCAAAACTCTCAACGTTATCTACTTGATTGAGTGTGTCAAGTGTGGTAAACAATATGTGAGAGATCCGGGCAATGACCGATTCGGGAACGCATGCGAAATCACCGCTCAATAATAGAGTTTCTGTTTCAAAGTTCTATCAAATATTAAGTAAGTATACAGGGTGATCCCTGTATATTATATCAAGGGTGATCCATGTAATTATAAAGGGTCAAATAGGCAATATTATATCCGCCCTGTATTTACCCTTTGAGCAAAGATGACAACCTATTGTAACTTAACGGTGTACAAGGGGCCATTTCTTACTAGTGAAACTTGTATTCCCATAGCTACACCCTGTTTTTGACATTTACAACTTCATACTGAAATGCAAAAATACACGGATCGGCGGCTATTAAGCACATGATGTCTTCAAGGCCTGAACCCTAAGTACAAGTGCATTGTTTTCATGAATCAATATTTTATTCCCTATAACAATTTAATCATGCCCCTTTTGGTTTGTTGTATACTACATGTATAAATACAACCTTTCTTGTTTGACTTGACATACTAATAAAATGTCTCCAAACTAATGTGACTCCATACAGGTCCAACCCAAATGCCACGATTTTGGTTTGAATATATGTGGTCCATTATTTAATACATGATGCTTCATTAGGCTAATTACCTTTTGATCTAGGGATACCATGTGTTATTAAAAGAAGAGAATTATAAAGATAATTAAAATCAAGTTATCAAAGTTTCTACCTCGTTTTTGGGATATATTTTCGCACAGAACAGCCGAACATTCCCCCAAAAGTATCAAAATTTGTACCTAGTTAACATCTATTTACTAATTAATTAGTATTTAACAATTAATGAAACCTTAGTTTGTATCATGAGTTAAATCTATCATTCAGGACGTGTTGTGCATTTCGCCCCACAAGTGTTGCACTTCTCTACTTATTTAAATTTATAGGCGACCCGTTTGTGTGTGGTAATGTCTATGCCCCCCACCCGCCCGCCCCCCCCCGTCCCCCCCGCCGGCTCCACGTCGGCTGAAGGTTTTCGACCGTAACTCTCATAATACTATCCAATAGGGCTGAAAATGGTTTTTCTTAAAGAGCAGGTTCTAGCATAAATAGACTCAACATTCTTTGAGCCCCACAGAGTCAAAGTTTTTAATAGTTTAAAAATTACATGGAATTAACTGAAAAAAAAACCAGATCCCCCCCTGTTAGGTGTACCCATTCATGACATACGACGTAATATATATATATATATATATATATATATATATTATATCATATAATTATATATCATATATTAATATATATATATATATAGTATAAGAAACAGAACCATCACTAACCACCCGACCCAATTGGCTTTATATGAACGACCGGGGTAAGTATCTCTGTTGTCTTTGGGCTGTTTATACAAGCTGGTACGCTGGCGTGTGGCGATCGCTCTCTTCCCGTCATATCCTTCATTCGCGCCGCGGCTACCGTTATGTGCCCAGGAACTAACAGATTGCGTGCTGGCATTTAGTTGCACGCGCTTTTCTTTTCATCCAAACTTAAGGTTCGTTCATACGGCGCTGCACTGCACAGTGCCGATGTATCGATCACTTGCTGCAGGCAACTAACGTGACTGCTGCAGCTTCAGTAGATAAATTTAGCTCGGTTTCAGTGCCACGCAGTGCCGGTATGCTGGACAGAGGCCGTATTCGAGCACTGCGGCTTGCCCCGGCGGCACGTTGCAGCGTGGTATGGACGCACCTTTAGTCTCTTTTGCCACACGCATAGCGTGCGACTTACTCACTACTTTACCTTTCACGCGCTTTTCTTTTATCCCGCATTACCGCCTATACGGCTCCATAGGCCAGCTTGCGACAGAACCTTGACACGCTCTGGCTTTTAGGTTATTGTTGTTTATTTTGCATAGTCGCCTGATGATCGTGTACTACACGTGAAACTCGGAGTAGCGTAAGAAGAACAAAGTTTCGCATCTTACTAAAATTGCAGACTCTACCAATTATCGCAGACTTTTGCTGATTGTACTTTGGTTCGTTATTAATGCTAACTATATCTATATATATATATCTATATATATCTATAATATAATATATCTCTCTATATATATCTATATATATAAACAAAAAAATAATATAAATAATATATATATCTATAATACCCGACTTTGGTCTACTGATTATATATATCTCTCTATATAATATCTATATATAAAGCGCGTCGACATTAATTAGTTTTACTGGATAAGAGATGGTTGATAAAATGTAGTTGATATAATAGAACAAATTTTCTGGCATCCGCCCTTCGTCAGGTTTGATATGAGTAGCAGATTAATGATGATGGTTTTTGTTTACATACAAGAAGCAGCTACGCGTGGGGAAGCGACGCGCAGACCCGATAGGCGGGCGAGGTCTGCGTCAAGGGGCGCAGGAATAACTAGTGCGTAATGAACAGGCCGCGTAACGAAGGCCGGCTCAAAGACTGGGAAGCAATAACGCAAAATAAACCTGCTAAAGGTAATGCTCAAAATTTTTCATAAAAGAAGCGATTTTTTAATTAATCGGGATCACCCATTGTAATTTAAACGGGCGGAACTGAAACTTCATTTCTGTCCGTCCATAGGAAATATGCCACCTCATGACCTCACGAAAATCTGTCTGATCCTCGTACTTGACTTTTCTAAACCAACGGAACAACTTATGGATGAGGGAAGACACGCATTTGTCGCTATTTCCCGGCTCTTTCATATTGGAAGGCAGTTTACAGCAGGCCGCTTAACGAATTTAATTATCCTAATTACAAAAAGCCTTCTTTTTGCGATACATAGACATGTCAGAGCTTAACCATTAACCCAGGAGCTAGCACACTTTGTAACATCATCTCAAGTACACAAGGTTTGAGTGATTAAATATGAGGACAGACTGACAGGAACCCCTAAACGTGATTCTTAAGTGCCGCAATGTGCCTTAAGAGAGGGGGCCAAAACAAATTGTTTGTACAGGGGTCAATTTTTAATTTGACATGCAATCATGTTGACAAGCACACCATGTTATGTGTCTTAACAATAAGATTCAGAAAGGTATAGTTTTGCTTTACAAGCCTAAAGTTTTAAGCGTTATAGGCTAAAACAGCAAAATCAGTAAAAAGGGTCATTTTTCAGTTGTACAGGGGTCCAATTTTAAAACTGCTCCGATTTGGATAAAAATTGTGCAAATTATTGGTGGAGCCTCATAGGATAAAATTAAGGAATAGTTTTGATGTCTCAAATGCTTGCTTAAGAAGTAGGGGGTAAACAAGATCAGCCCCATTTGAATGCAATGGACGTTTGACCTTCTGTGTCCCCCTACATCGAAACTAACCATTTAAGACAGTCAACTATTCCTTATTTAATCCATGACTCCACCAATATTGGCCCATTTTTACTCCAATCGGAGCAACTTTGAAAATTTTGACCCCTGTACAACTGAAATTGACCCTTATTATTGATTTTTGCTGTATTTTTAGCCTCTACCTCATAAACTTTGGCTGTACCAATATTAACAAACTATACCTTTTCTGAATCCTTGTGTTAGACCATAAATGGTGTGCTTTGTTCAACATGATTTGATCAATTTACAAATTTGACCCCTGTACAAACTTTGTTTTTGGCCCCCTCTCCGTAAGGCCCCACCTTGCGGCACTTAAGAATCACGTTTTTCAGGGGTTCCGTCAGTCTGTCCAACATATTTCATCACTCAACCTTTTGTAACTTTGAGATGTGTTACAAATGTGTGCTCTGCTCCAGTGCTACATTCACGGTATAGACCAGTTCAACAGCACTGTTTGTAAACGATGTTAGGGCCTGGTATCTTGAAATAGGTCGGCCTGACTGTTACAACACTGGGCAATTTGTATCTGTTAGAGTTTTAATACTAGGCCATAACACTCTAAATTACGGGATTTAAAAATTAAATCCAGAACAACAATCAATGGGATTGTTCTGTCTGTCGGGCCGATTCCCATAATCCAGATTTGCACGTTCATATCATCATCACCCTCCGTTTGGAGCTTCCGCGGTTGGGAATATTAGCAGAGCTTCGACATCTAAGGGACATAACGTCCCAGAATACAGCTGGGCACACAGCAACCAGGTATGGCATGTCCGATCACGTCATGGCGTGGAATGGCAACCAGAATCAAATCAAATAAGTTTGCCGCTATCGTCCAATGGCCGCGCTCTGTGGCAGTCACCAAGCTTGCTGATCACTGTCAGGGGCCTGGTAAATCTTCAAAGTTTTAAAGAAATCTAATCTTACTTAATTAAACTTATTTAAAAATAATTTTAAAAATAAATTGTTTTATTCTTAAATTTTTAAGATTAAATTTCAAAACTAATAGGATTAACGTTTCAATCTTATGGATTTAAAAGTAATCTATACGATTTAGTGTTAAATCGTTGTTGAGATTTGGTCCACTTCCTCTAATCCATATGGATTTACTTTTCAAGGATTAATATTTGAATCTTGCCTGAGTTGTGCGCATACAGTACTCACTTAACTGGATGCAACCAAGAACAAAGGCGTTTAATCGTTTCGCGTAGATCAAGTGACAAGATTAAAAGCATATTTTCTTGTCATATCTCCTAATGCGTACCGATTCGCAGGAATGGATTCGCAGGCAACAACAGAAGTGACATAGGATGGTTAACTGGTCTATAGTTTAATACCAGTTACCAATGCAAATTGGGGCACTGTTAAAAAATGTGTTATTGCGTTAATTAAACAGACAACCCTATATTCCAATTTAGTACACACTTGTTACCTTTTACTATCCCAACCGCTAAACGGATTAACTCAAATTGTAAGATATTTTTTTTCTCTAGCTTTCCTTGTGAGGGTGAAAACATGGAAATCGGGTCACCTGCCTTTAGTGAAAGAATTTAAAGCTCAAATCTGTCGACTTTTTGTTTTTAATGTTCGTTTGGTCGTTTACCTTTAGTCCTTATTCTACACCAGGTTATCTTCAGCCAACGTCCACATTTGAGACGGCAGCGACGGTTTACACTGAGCACATCGAAACTTTGGTATCGGAAAGACAACATTTCAAGATCAAATTACTGAAGAAAATCAACACTTAAAGCATGATTTTTGACAAAGGAGTTGGAAGCCCTTTGGATCCAAGGGAGCTCTTAACAAACGCAATCTCAAATGTGATTTGCTCAGTTATTTTTGGTAAACGATTTCAATATTCAGATACTGACTTCAGACACTTGCTGAAGGGTCTGGATTCTTTGTTTGAAAGGCCTCAGTTCAGGAGGATTAAGCTGTATTTCCCATCTTTAATATATTTAATTTTAAATCAACCAGAATATGGAAAGCCTAGTTGATGACATACGCAGTTTATTGGCAACATTATAATGGACCACAAAGCAAAATTGCAGTAACCATCTAGCCGACTACATAGATTTATAATCTCAAAAAATTCAACAGGAGCGATTTTGAGACGGACAATTGGACGAGCGTAGCTGACTTCGTACCCGTCCATACCGCTTGTTCAGAGCTGGAACCGAAACTACTGTGAATACACTCTTATGGGCTTTTTTCTTTGACATGCTGGAACTACTTAGATACAGGCCCGCATCATGCAGAGATAGATTCAGTAGTTGGTCGAAACCGTCTGCCACGAATGTCCTCATACTTTGCCTTACACCGAAGCCACTCTGATGGAGGTTCAGCGAATAGCAAGCATCGTGCCACCTCGGTAACATGTTACTTCACTAAACTCATCTTACGTTTGGCCCAGATGATGTTCTGAACCAATCTGATGCATTGCAATGTGCATATCTGTACTACCCATGTCAGTAACTTAGGGATAATTATATTCAGATGACCTTTGACTTTGATATATGACCTATATACGACACGGAGGCTTCCCAGATGCTTCCATAATTCACTATGACCCAAGTTTTGGTCGCAAATAATAGCGATGTTGATATTCAATAAAGTCGCCCGGTTTGCAGAGGACAGTCCTGCAGATCCTTTTTCTCTAGGCTGGCAACTATTGTTTTATTGCCAGCAGTTTTTGAAAATATAAGATGTTTTCACCGCCCCGATTAAGATTGAGCTGTCCTTGCTCACAATTACATAAAACCCTCGAGCTTCTACTGTGATTCATTTAAACTTTGACCGCATATTTCAGCTTTTATGAAATCGAACACCACTGTAGTCACCGACCTACAATGTATATGAAACCAGGTTAAAGGCTGTTACATAGCTGATTATTTGATAGAAACCCCTGCCAGACTGCTCAAGACTGGGGTCGAGATTGCTTTTTCAAAATCGTGAGCAGTTTCTCTTTTTCATTGTTGTTTGGCAAGATCCTTGGACTGTCCTAGTATATTCTGCAGTATTGTGTGGTCGGGAGCACGTGGCAAATTTAAAGGTGCTTGTTCGATTTGCTTTGTATGTGTTCTCTATTGATATGAAAGCCTGTCACTTGCACATCGTCGGCTGAATGCAAACCAACGTAGTGCGTTTTGACTAATTTTGCAGGAAGAACATTTTTGTGTTTATATTGGATTCTATAGGTGGTGTGTTCATAATTATAGCAGTATTACAATATGAAATGTATTTGGTATGATATAAATGAAAATCATTTCTACTTGACAACGTAATAAATATTTATTTACAAAAGAAAGAACGTAAAAGTGAAATCAGTATTTTGCGGTTATTGCAAGACCAACGTATTGCCACTTACTTTGGTCTTGCCCTTAAAAATGTTTAAGATTGCAAGACCAACGTAAGTGCCACTTACGTTGTCTTGCACTGAAAAGGTGCAAAATGTTTAATGCAAGACGTAAGTGCAGTGGCGTACCGACCGGGGGGAAGGGGTGGGGGGGGGCAGTTGCCCCCTCTGGCTCGAAATAGCGGGACGATATGGACCAAAATATGCATTTCTTCCTTCTTTTCGGGATATTTCACCAATTTCAGCCTAAAGTTTGAGTCAAAATTAAAGTAAAATTCGACGGATTTCTGCGCGTTATGCGCGCATTTCAGCATGTTCAGACTTAATTGGAGTCAATCACCGGGACGACTTATGAATTTCCCCTCTGGTGGGACTTCTTGGAAATTTTGCCCCCTCTAGATCTACTGCCTTGGGGTACGCCACTGCGTAAGTGCCACTTACGTTGGTCTTGCACTGAAAAAATGTTTAATGCAAGACCAACGTAAGTGCCACTTACGTTGGTCCTTGCAACTGAAAAAAAGCGAATTGCACATAGCGTTTATCTTCTTTTTTCTAATTAAAACTTTTTAATCACTTACATATCTTCAAACATATTTTAAAATATACTGAAACGCGAATACCTCCTCTTTTTCAATTCACACCAAAAACCTCCAACAATTCGACAAAAATGTCACTTACGTTGGTCTTGCATTCAGCCGACGACATACACCCCATCAAGTACCGTGGGGAACAAACTTGCGGTTTTGAATGTAGAAGCAATAATGTCATGTTACAACCCTAAGTTCAATACTGTGCTAATATTGATGGTTTAACCACTACAAACGGTTGGTTTTTGTTTTAATATCTTGGGAATGAAATGGATTTGAGGGCTCAACTTTCATTCAGGACGACAATGAGAAAAATAACGGGCTTTCATTTCAATCTGATACAAAATCGATACTACTTCCGGGTAAATCAGGGGGGTCCCAAAGACGATCGGAACACGCACCTTTAGTACAGTCACATAGAAGACAGCTCCCGACCCAACCTCTTCCAAACTACACAATACCATATTTTTTTTTCCAAAATCGGCCACAGTCTTGTTCACGTCGCAAAATATACCATCATAAAATCCACAAGATCAAGCATGTTTACTAGTCGAGCACTTGTTCAGTCCCGATCAGTCGCAGACCTTAACACGACAGCATAAATTTGTGACCTGTGCTCAGTTGCTGTCGAGACTTCAAGTCGTTGACTTATTTTCTGTGGTCGCCGAGTGTAGTTGGCTTGCATCTTTTCTCCTCCCGCTTGGACAGACTCATTGCCGACCACTTCCAACTGCACTCAACCACTCACGATGCGCGCAAAATCATCGGCTACCGCTTCCGAACCGCTCATGAATCATGTGTTCTTGCCGACCTTCCCGATTAAAAAAAAAAAACCGCGCCACGATTTTTTTTAGGCTCCGAGAAAAAATCGTGGCGGTTTAAATCCCAATTTTGCCACGTGGGTCCACAGCACAAGACGCAGATGACACACAATATTAGTCCCCAGACCTGCCAAACTACACTGAAAAAGACAAAATACTCACGATTGGAAAAAAAAGTTAAAAAAAAATGGAGCTAATCAGCACCAGTCATTTGAGGAGTCTGGAAAGTGTTACCAAATAATCGGTAAGACTGCAGAAGACTGTAGCCTACAGGAATAGTCCCAGACCTTGCCAAAACTGCATATGAAAAAGACAAACGATTTTCGAAAAAGTGGCCATCGGCCACTAATCTTGAGCAGGTTTGTAAGTGTTTTCTAGCAAAAATCGGCTGTATGGCTCAGTCACTTATGTTATATTTAATATCAAAAAAAAGCGTTTTCGATTGTACATTTTGATGCGGACCTTTCTTTGGTGTTTCCAGATTAGACACAAAGACTAAACATGATAGTCAGGTGGAATTTTAGGCACACAGCCTGAAGGATGGAATGGAGTACAGACTTTTTCTATTGCTAGATTTAGTTCATTAGGAACCTAAGGCCAATAATTTTTGGAGGGTGTGCAAAATTTGTCACAGTGGCATTTTTGAAATCCATATGGTCTGCTGTCCCATGTCAAAATCACTAAAAATCCCTTAAATTCTGACTCGAGATTTCGAATATTATTTTTTTTGTGTAATATAAAAATAGTCAACTAGACCTACAGATAGTAACCTAAAATGCACAATTCCGAAATTTGAGAATGATCGGACTTTTCGTTTTGTGATGCGTAAACATATATTGTAGTATTACGTCCCATAGGTACTGTGTATAACAAAATTCCGGATCCGGAATTTATAACAAAGTTGTGATTTTCTATATGAAGCAATTCGATTTAAGCTTAGCATTCACCTAGTGATGTCGTATATGGCAAACATTATGGAATGCAAAAACACGATTTTTTTGGAATTGATGGCGCCTTCCTCAGGAAATCTCTGATTAAGTATTTCCGATAGAGACAAATATTTCTCGGTACTCCGGTGTTTTAAGCCGAGAAAGTGGTTGGTAAATGTAATTTATCATTACATGCCACAAAAATCCACTATGGCTGCTCAAAGTCAAAATATGCTCCGATCATAAAATTGATCTTAACTCCTCCATTATACCTATTTACTTGAATACATACTGAAAACCTAAAATATGTTCAGCAGGTGTTCAAAATCTGTTAAATTTGATCACCCTCTTCAAGTGTACTTAACACCTCTATAATGCATTTCCAACGCATCCGGATACGTCAAGTTGTTATGCACATTTTTGCAGTTTTAGAGCTTGATTCCAGTGTCTAAATGCATGTTCTTATGCTTTACAATATGAGAATACATGATTTGATCACTAGAAACCCCTTATTTGGCATTCTCTGTAATTGACATTTTCAAAATTCAAGATGGCAGCCCAATACAGCGCCTTTAAAAATAGTAACAACCTTTTTTTTTTTTATATAATATGTGTGTTATGTAGTTACATCAACTAATTATGATTATAAAGGTGTAAATTAAGGTATGGGCTAAGTATTTGACCATTTGACCTTCTTATCTTGAATTTCTGTTTCTTTCACATCCAAAAATGTTAAGATGGGGGCCAATGTGGCTGCCTTTTTACCTTCCTTAAAACCTGTAAATTACGATACATCTGTATTGTATTTAGTTTTTTAAACACCCAAAATGATTAATTAAAGGTTAATTAAAGTATGATATGTCGTCTTTTGGCATTAACAACTCGTATCTGGTATATCTGTTTTGACCAACCAGGCTTAAAATTCAAAATGAACGGCCATATATATGAATATATGAAAACCAAAATTTTGTGAAGGTTTTAAAGATCGTAAAAGGCAGCCACATGGCTTCCATTGATTGGTAAGCTTGTTAACACCTTGAAATGTCGATATTAGTTCCTACTGGGTATAGAGCTCAGAATTAGTTCCTCTAATCACAAATACTTGATGAGTTGTGGTCACTTGAATGATTTCAAGGCATATTGGGTTTAGGGTGGCCATATTGGATTTGATGGTAAATGTTAATAATAAAAAAAATATGATAATTAAAAAAAGGTATTTGGGTGACATTTTTTTTTTTTTTTTTTTTTTTTTTTTTTTTTTTTTTTTTTTTTTAAACCTGGATTTAGTGCATAAAATTATGGCCATGAATGGAATTTGCGAGTGATAGCCGCCATATGTGGATTTAGAGAGAAAATGCACTGCACGACAAATTTTGCACACCCTCCAGAATTATTAGCTTAGGTCATCATTTACGAAAATCGATCAATAGAAAAAGGTCTGTACTCCATTTCCAAAACTGTGCCCACAATTCCTCCTGACTATGACGAAAAATTACGTTTTACCCACAGTAGACTAGAAACCTAATATGGCGATACTGATGTAACTAACAGTCAGAAACTTGACAACGGATACATACTTTAAACCTTATAACAAGACAAATACATGGATGTACATTTATAAACAATTAGATTTGATTTCAAAAATGTACCCCTGTACTAATTTTACACCCTTGTTTTACAATGTTCCTTACATGATTTTGTTTAGGACTTTCAGTATGGTTTCTGGGGGCCCTTATCGGAAATGTATTGTGTTTTTGTATAAAATGTCCAGATTGCCTGGGTAAGGTTAAAGTTTTAAAATTACAATTTTGCCAAAGGTTGTAACACACATGGGCAGCAGACGACACCATGCGTCAAGGGTTCACTATTCTAAAGGGTCGATAATCTTTTCCAACATTTGGCAGCTCATCATGATCCTGATCAATGGTCAGAACCAGAGAAAATTTCAACCAGACGGTTTCTCATAAAGAGGGTTGCAGCAAGTCCACCGAGTAGATTGTCCATTTAGTAAGGAAAATATAAGATGTGGTAGTGTTCTTACCACAATTAATTATCAATGAGTCTATAATGACAAAAAGTTCTTAATTTGCAAGATTGCGATAAGGTCGTTTCATTTAGTACTTTTTGTATTGGAATGCATTGTGGGAAGACCACTACACTCTACCTCCACTTGGTAAACATATTCCGTCTGCAGTCTGTGTATTATCATCAGCTACATCATCCCCCCAGGTTATCGGTCGGTTGCACCAAATGGTTATTATTTTTCCCATAATCACCTTGAAGGGCATGAAGGGGATTGTCCCCCTGACTGGATTAGGTATGTTTCCGCCCCGAAAATCTGCACGTTGGCGTGTCCGGACCATTTCAAAACGGCCGCCACATTGTTTATGTAAAACCGCCAATCTAATTCATTACAGATAGAAATTTTTATCCACGATACGAAAAATCAAATTTTTAACTTCCTAAAGGGGCGGCTTAAAGATTTAAGCGTCCAAGGTGGCCTCCGCAAGGGATATTGATATAATGAACTTAAAATCGGCAAAAGGTGATCTAAAACCTTGGGAGCTGCCAAAAAGAATTTATGGATTTATATGTATACGGCGGTGGCGCTGATGGCTGGTGGGTGATTTAACCGGGAGCTAGCACACATTGTAACACATCTCACAGTACAAAAGGTTGAGTGATTAAATATGTGAGAAAACCGACAGGGACCCCTGAAACGTGATTTTAAAGCTGCCGGCAAATGGGCTTAAGGAGAGGGGGCCAAAACAGAGTTTGTACCGGGGTCAAATTTTTAAATGGATCCAATCATGTGAAAAGCACACCCTGTTATGTGTTTAACCATAAGATTTAAAAAGGTTTTGTTGTAATATGTACAGCCTAAAGTTTCGAGTTATAGGCTAAAAACAGCAAAAAATTTTTTTTTTCCAAAAAAAAATTAATAAGGGTCAATTCAGTGTACAGGGGTCAAATTTTAAAGTTGCTCCGATTGGATAAAAGATGGTGCACACATTATTGGTGGAGTCATAGGGGTTAAAATAACGAATAGTTTTAACTGTCTTAAATGCTTAGTTTCCAATGTAGGGGGCACGAAAGGTCAACGTCCATTGCTGTCCATGGGCCTTGATCTTGTTACCCCCATAATTTTGTAACGCAAAGCATTTGAGACACTCAAACATATTCCTATTTTAATTCCTATGAGCTCCACCAAAATTTGCACCATGTTTTATCCAATTCGGCGCAATTTTTAACATTTGACCATGTACAACTGAAATTGACCCTTTTTATTGATTGTTGATTTCCTTTTTACCTTTTTATATGTTTGTTTGGGAGATCTGTTATGCTGGTACAGAGCAAGAAAACCTTCTGTACAAATTTTGTCCAGGTGTACTAGTATTTCATAGATGGAGTGGACTCCTGTGGCTACAATTCCATTACGTATTAATTTTGAAGTGACCAGTATATTGCTTATGTAATTTCTGCACCAAAATCAATATAAAACTCTTTATGGCATAATTGGATGAGAATTAAATTAAAGGGGATTAAAGGTCTATCTATAAGCTTAATTGATTCTTTCATGTAGGAATTACACCCAAGGATAAACCTTAATTTGGGGATGGCATTTGGGGTTTTAGGGGCCTGTTCTCATAGCAGTAGTAGTAAAATCCAAAGTTTAAAGTCCGGTTTTGTCCCCCGGGAACGAGGGTGGCCGGATTAACCTCACAATCCCAGCAACCGCCATGACCCCGCTTCCACTTCACCCGATTTCAAGATCATCCATCTCAACCCAAAGCCCTCCTACTCACCTCCTCACTTGATTCTTCCAAGTAGTCTTTGACGTCCGAGGCCGACTCCTCAAACCTCCCACCTCGGAATCAAAAGCCCTTCTTTTATTAAACATGCCCCGCATTCTTCCTCAGCAAGTGCCCATACCAACGTAACGATTAGCCTCGCCAACCAGCCACCGTTTCTTCCAAACCAACATCTGCAATAAGTCCTATCATTAATAAATACTTTGTGTATGTACTTATGGTAGGTCGCCGAAATGGCTGGGGAGAGAATATGCTCGATGAAAACAATCTTCATTGTCTTCTCTCAGCTTCTTCACCGTTTCTCATTCAGTAAACCAGCAGAGTCGCCACCACTATCATTTAAAGGTCGGATGGGCGCTACCAACTCACCAGAACCATTTCAAGTGATGATCACTGAACGAGAATGATTAACGAATAAAGCTCTTTCTAAACGCACTTCAATTAAGAATACATACCAAGAAATCATCTTACCATAAAGGCAAAAAAAAGTTCGTTTCCAGTAAGTTGCCCAAAAGCAAATGCAAAGTGTTTTTAAAAGGATCTCAAAATCACATCATTGACACTGCAAGTCAAAGAGTGGCAAACCATATTTTACTGTATGTATAGTTATTAGTTTATAAAACTATATGTCACTTTATTCCGTCATCATACACCTTGAACAGAGATAGAATAAAGTGTGTCATCTAATGGTGCACTCAACCCGTTTCGTTTTGGTTGCGCACAATACATTAAGCCCAAGTAAAGGCATGCCAGAGTCGACAAAAAAGTGCAATTGTAGTACATATCAATGGCGGATCCATGATTTGAAAAATGTCAAAATTACCGGGGGGCTGAAAGGCTGTAACTGGTCCAAAATAGCTCAAAATGGGCTGATTTTGCAAGAATTTGCAGAATTACCGGAGGCGCGCGCGCCCCCTCCCTGGATCCGCGCCTGCATGTAGTCAAGTTCTGAGGGCATACCCCCTTTGCTTTGAACATGGCATTGGGTAATATGCATGCTTATTCTAATACCAGTTGCTATTTTTATGATGTGGGTATCGGGGGGGGGGGGGGAATAAAAACGCCTAATTACGGTATTTTTTTGATCAGGAGATGTATGCACATACATTGCTTAGAGTATCAACATCATTGAAAATCATGCTTGGCAAATGGGAATTTGGGAATCCCACATAACTGTTTGAAAGTATCATTTATTATGACACAACCAGAATAAAACAAAAAATATCAACAGTGACACTTTTGACAACTAATATGGATTATTTATACCACTGACTTCATCCTGTGTAAATTTTACGAAATTTCATTGCGGGCAAATATGATTTTTTTTTAAAATCTAGTTTAACACGTCTCTCTCTATGGGAAATGATTCTTGGAGATTTTGGCCCGAAATCATGCTCCAGGAGCATATATTTTCAACTCGTCTCATAGGGGCGCTATTCATTATTATGTGTGCGCTTTTATTCCGTTAATGTTTATATTGAAGTATTACAAAAGAACAACTTCCTGCCGGCTCGGATTGCGTGGCCTGTGTCTGTGGGTGCTCGTCTTGTTATCTAAAGGTCGTGGGTTCGATTCCCACTCCAGGAACAAAATTTGACTTTATGATTTTATTTGTATTTTAGAGTTGGAGATTGGAATCATAAAAACAGAGTTGTGGATTGAAGTAGAAAAATATTGAATAGCTGCCTTATGAGATAATAAGACTGGTCATGGTCCTGGAGCATGATTTCGGACCAGAATCTCCGACATTGCATGGGGAAATGGACATATAGAGGGCGCTATAACATACACATCCTGACCTTTATAGGCCTATATGGCAATATTCCCGCAATGGATTTTTCCCATTCTTATTGAATTCCCTGCAAATTTAATTGATTTCAGCTCTGTCAAAAATACAAAATTAGTGAATGTTTACCTTGCACGTTTAGGGCGAGATATTTTGAATATTCTTTACTTCTTCATATAAAAATGCTGGAAAAATAGTGGATTTTCTTTGATTTTCTCCTGATTTAATGTGGTAGTTTTTAGTCCCCAGTTGATTTTACACATTAAATTGAAATGAAATACATAACTTAAGTGAAAACTTGTGTGAATAGTGTTTTAACAAGACAGGGTGCAATAGCCTGTTCAGGGTATGGTTACTGGCACATTACATAAACACTCATTTTGGGTACCAAAACCATATCAAAATTGGTTAGGGTGCCTTTCTAAACTATCAAAAAAATTCCTTGCTCAGGGTAGCAAAATCAAACCAAATACTTGTTTAGGGTGCTTTTCTTTCCAAGTGTAAATACACATTTAGAGTACATTTTGGGAAGTCATACACAAAAAAATATCCACCTTGGAATACAAATGCCTCCCTGGTATCAAATTCATCTTCTTTAAACTTGCCATTGCGGTTTCATAGTCTTGGCTTGATGCGCCTGCTATATTCATATCGAGTTGTGCGGTCTTTTTGTTATTAGCCAATGGGTACTTAATATGAAAATTAGGTACATAACATAAAGTGCACATTTGTTGATAACAGGTGACATGCGTGATGCGTGTGTCCACTACCTGAGACCAATATATTGGTCTCAGTCCACTACTAGCCACAATACCAGGTACATTGGTCATTGTGTTGAGGTAGTCAAAGTGAAAGTTTACCCATTTTTTGTTGCCGAGAAACATATACATACATCCATACATTCAGATGATGACAGAAATGTAAGTGGTCCTTCCAGTTATTCTGACGGTCATTTTTGTTGAATTTAGCACTAGCACACACTCACTGCAAGTGGTGTGAAACTTACAATAGATTGTCTATGGAGCGAAAGAGGCTGTGTTTAATCTTTTTTTTATCTAGTCTAAAGATATTTTCTTGGGATACAGCTGCAGGATATGAGTGTTTTTACTGCAAGGTGTGATTTTGTTGATTTCACCATTTACTTCCAAAGGTAATCTTTCACACATACATACACATAACCAACACACACACCCACCCACAATGTTTGATAATTATCAGTGGCATGACAGACCTTTAATTGCAAATTGGGGGCAGACGGTGTGGTGCCGAGGCATTTTCTGAGGAGGCGATTTTGGATCCTTCTCCATAGACACTGAACATTGGGGGTGGGGGGGCTGGTGTGGGGGAAAGGGTTCTGAGCAGGGGCACTCGCTCCCTGCCCCTCCCCCCCCACCGCTGTTATGCCACTGATATTATGGAGGACCTAGTCGAATGATTGCAAATACCATAAAAAGTAGTTTTAACTGAAGCAATACCAAGTGCAACACACATGTTTGTCATTGCAATGTATATTAGGTCTGCGATTAATGTCATCACCTGTACAAGGTCTTTGATATGTACAACATCAAGTGCAAGGTTCCGTGGTTCCACTGCTTGGATGTGTGTTCATTACCTTCAAAGTAGTATCATAGCCAACAAAATAAGCTTTACATATTATGCTTAGCAGGACTCTTTATTTTGAAAAAAATAACTATACAACTAACTCTCATATTGTCACATTCTGGCAAAAGTTTGAGATGTGGGATGTCATGTTTTTTTCCATGTAAGGAAGTTAAAGCAAGAGCCCTCTGACTGCTTGACAACAGCTAAAAATTAGTACAATGGTGTCGTGACAGACCTTGTCGATATAATCTTAACAACCTCTGGGAGTTTGTATGAAAAATATTGCAATAGTTACAGGAAAAGCAGAAAAATTTGTTCATCCGAAAATCAGAAAATTCATATTTTGGGATTTGTGTACTGGTTGGGATATGCAACATAACCTGCAAGTGGTTGCGCCGTGCCCCCCCCAAATCGTGTATTAAAGACAAGGCAGTAGTACTTTTTATCTGATCTGTGATTTCTAGAAGTACATATAAAAATTCCGACTATGAATACCCCAGATTTTTAAGATGGATATTGTGCACAAGACTGTAGAATTTTACCTCAAACATCATTGATCTGTGTTTAGTCTGTAACTGTTGTTTTCCTGAAACTAAAAAATTTCCTTTATTAATAGTTGACCCAAAATGAAATCACCATCAATTGAAAAGTTCTACTTGAAGTTCCAGTGTCAGCTAACAAAAAAGTAAATGCCACCTCCTTTGACGGACGGTATCAAAAGGATGAGGTCATTGATCAGTCAACACAAACTTTAATATCATGTTTTTCAAATTCTACAGATATGTAAACATTAAACATGATAGAAAATAATCTTCTCTAGTGGCATCCAAATTGGAAGGCAAGCTTTTGACAATCTCGCGAATGCCATCTTCAGAGCAAACTAAACAGATTAAACACATATTGTGACATAACAGCAAGAGATGTAAACCACAGTATGAATCCACACTTTTTGCCTATCAAACTATATGCTCTCCTGCATGTACTGATGGATACTCACTCTACACCCAGGTTCACTCACGACTTCTTCTCAAGTAAGGCACTTAAGGAGAACATATAATAATAACTTACCACACTATACCTAATCACAACACTTATTAACTTGTGTATGTTTCATGGGAGAACGGAATTATACTACCCATAAAACGAATTAAAAGCATTTTGTCTGACCATGCGCTATTTGAAATTCGCGCTACTGTAATTGTATGTGTTTTTGTTATGCGATACGAGACGGCACAGTAGCGTCACACATCTTAACACATGATGCTTTCATAATGTGTATTTCCTATGGCATGTTGACCTAAACGTGCCGGTCGTATCGCATAACACGGTTCTCACTAGCCCGCGATTTTTAAATAGCAACATGGTCAGACTAGATGGTTTTAATTCATTATTAGGGTTATGTAATTCCATTTTTCTACGAAACCGCTCGATCACGGTGGGTCAATACTTATTTTTTATAGTGTTATTGTTGATATTATTCGTTGATAAACGGTTCTCCTTTAAGAAGTCAACTCAAAAATGGCTTATCAAATAGAACTAGAACAAAAAGAATGTTAGTTTATTGTTCACTTCATCATGCATACCACAGGCCAAATAGGTGGCACTTTCTCTTCACCCAAGAGCGAGAGTAACCACTACTCTGGATGAAGGCCCTGAGTGAAATTGGTAGTGTTGGCATGGAATTACCCTTTGACGAATTACTCCAACCTCCTGACAGGTAGTTCAGGAAGGCAAAGGATTGGAAGCCCACTGCTTCAGGTCACTAGGACAGCTTGGATAGGTGTTTCAGTGCTTCAAGTTAGCTGGGAGGCAGTTATCAGTAGGGTCATGGCGCGATACTCCTTCTGGATTCTCATACCGCTTCCTCGGCTACTCGTACAAGCTCCAAGGCAACAAGGTGTTCAAAAGCCTTATGGAAAACAAGAGTGGAAGAGGGGAACTTTTATGATGGATAAATGGGTCAAGATGTACACTTGAAGGACAGAGGAGATTTTTTTTAGATATGATTTCTCTCAAATTTCACTGGATCGGTTGTAGACCACCAACCGAGATGTTGGAAGGTTTATTGGACAAACAGGTGCAAAGAAACCGCAAACCTGGTTTTGAACTTGCCTGGCTATTGTAGACGTTCCCCCCCGTAGACAACCATGCTTTGACATTCTGTTGTGCATGACAGAAACTACTAATTCCATCATCTTGTTACTTAAAGAAGGATGTCTTCGTCTTATTCCACTCAGGTGTGATCTAATACATTGGTAAGCATTCCAATATGTAACACCTAGGTTAAAGAAAATTGGGGGCGCTTCTTTCTGGAAATCTCCTCATGTCTCTTTAAGTTGGAATTACCACCCCCTTGTGAGGCGAAAAAAATATTAACAATTAAAGTGAGGAAAATAATACTTTTTAACTTAATTTGCGAGGGGGGGTCTTGGCAAGAGAAGCTAGACAAAGTATAGGCGGTTGTGTGTGACACGGCTGTGTGTGGGTCGCGACATGGGGTGCTAGGTGGTGGAAATATTGTCTGTCAATGCCTATTCCGTCCACCCCTTGGTATGTTTTAAATTTACTTCTTATCCCATTTCTCTAAGATAAATCGTAATTGACAAAACAATGACATATCATTAAAATACCCTTTTGGAGATATCAATTTAGTTTGGAAATACTGTTTTTTTTTAAGTTTTTAGCTATTTAGAAAGTGCTTGAATTTTCACAGATAATTGTGGAAGTTAGATCAAAGGCTCATTTTATTTTTTGAGATATTTCCATATTTCCATTTCAAAGTTATATTTTTTCGACCATACTTTTGAACGGAAGCCTCCGATTGAGACAAACAAAAAGCATAAGAAATGTATTATTTTCCTAAAATTTGTATATTTGTTTTTAGCTCTCCCAAGGGGTATTCCACCGTTAAGTTTATTTGCCAATGACTAGTTTGGTAAGGTCCACTGTCCTTTGGGTGTTTCTAGTAGTAGGGGTGGGCAAATGACCATCTTTTTTGTCAAATGAGTGGATTCTTAGTCCATTTTGGTTGCTGAAACAAATCAGGAAAGCCTTCTGGCCTAAGATGATTTTGTTAGGTTTGTAAATGGACTTTTAAAAAATTTTGTACAAACAAGAAATAATAGGAAATTATTCAAAAACACCTTATGTTTTTATAAATCATGTAACTGAAGCCTGATTTCCCTTCCAATGGTTGACTGAAACATATGCATTTCCTTTCTGAAAGTGAATGCCCCAAAAACGGCAGAGAACAAGGCCTCACAGCCTTGCGAACAACGGAGGATCCGGGAGGGAACCAGAGAAGCGCAATGCGGACCCGCGTAAGACGCGGGCAAAGAAGCATAACCCCAAAAAAACAGAGGAGCGGGCCCCCTAGAGAGGGGGTCCGATCAGAACACTACAGATGAACCCCCGGAGAGGGCCCGGAGGGAAGATAAAGGTGGAGAGACTGAATGAAGGCTCAAAGGCCCCAGCCCCATGGAGGGATGAGAGATAAGTCCAACACTGACCCGGAAGAAGAAGTTACAAGGAGAAGGAAATCTACGAGCTAATCCAGCCGGGAAAGGACCAGAAAGAGAAATAAAGCGAGGGGCTAGAGCGACGCCGCACCCAAAGCGATTGGGGGCTCCGCCAAGAAACTCGACGATAGAACACTCGTCCCAGAGGGAACTAGCTTTCGGTCAGAAACGGACGCCTTGCAGGAGTCAATGGAACGAACCAACGTCATCGAAGGACGACGAACAACCTAGGCTGTGGTAGGCTGAGCTAGTCGACCGAAGATCCAAACAACGGACACTCGGAGACAGCTAACAAAACCTCAAGATAAGCGAAAAAGTCCCACCTCAGACTATCACAACCAGGAGATGGATGGACGATTCAGGCCTGGACTCGGGGTGTAGACAGAACCACGAGGAAAGAACGAGGCAGAACTCCGCAATACCGGGAGCAGCGGCACCAGAGCCGGGCAACCGAAAAGCAGTCAAGGCTAGATAATATAAACTAGCACTCCCCCAGATTGGGCCAGAGGAAAATCCTGGCCTGAAAGGTAGACGAAGTGGGTAAACCACCGAGAAGTCTACCAAGAGGGAGAAAACCCAGAGGTTAGCTCTGCAGTAACACGGTCGAGCCCGAGAGGCGACCGAGCCGAGAGCTCACTAACTGATCGGGGAAGCCAGAGAAGAGCCTGAAACCCCCCAAAAGTGTCCGACTGTTAGCAGAGAGCAGGTGACAAAGAAGGACAGAATGATCCCAACATGAGGAACTTCTGGAACGAACGACAAATCGGTATTGAGGGGCAAACAAGAAGCCTCGTAGCCGAACTCCGGCTACGGCCATAAGGATGTCACCAGAAGAGGGTCCCCCCGCGGACAGCCACAGCGCCAAACAAGAACAAGGACAATGCCAACTGCAAGAACAACTGAGAAGCGCCAGTGAAGGCGAGGTCGGAGAAACCTACCCAAAACAAGGGAATACCTCGCACGCGGATTCCCCTAGGCAGCACAGTTGAGACGGAAGGCGTGGCCCAAGAAAAAACCCGCAAGTGAAGAGCTCGAACAACGGGAGCCTGAAAAAACCGCTGGAGGGGAGGCGGGAACCCCCTAAGACAGAGCCCGACGAATCGGGAGCACACCCCACCCCGGGCCTGAAGCCCGGGAACCGCGCTAGGCCCCGACGAGCCCCAACGCTAGGCCGGAACAAGGCCGACGCTAAGCCAGTACAACGAGCCCAAAAGAGGGGCATCGTGGAGCCGACCCAAAACCCGTGT
Organism: Ophioderma brevispina; assembly: GCA_023653785.1. Taxonomy (NCBI): domain Eukaryota; kingdom Metazoa; phylum Echinodermata; class Ophiuroidea; order Amphilepidida; family Ophiodermatidae; genus Ophioderma; species Ophioderma brevispina. The sequence continues at coordinate 1,125 of JAMKCH010031187.1, read as the reverse complement.
CCAGGTCCCAGAGGGAGACAGTGGACCAGGCAAGTCAGCCGGGAGCCAAAGGAATGTGCGAGAAATGTCAAAGCCAGCCCTAACTCCGAACAAACAGGAGAAGGGATCCACGGTCAAGATACCGACCCAACACTGGGCAGTGTCCAGGCAAAAGTCGAAAGACCTCTAGGGCTAGCCCCAAGGGGGAGGGAGTAATGCCCGGGAGCACAGGGAAGGTTAGACAACAGAGCAAAAACCACCAGCGCGCAGGACAGACAGAGCCCAGAGGGGGCTAGGGGCATCCACCTGGGGGTGGGCAGCCAAGCCGCAATGAGGGAACCCAAGCATCAGCGTCAAGACTGAATGACCAAAGCCCGAAGACGACAAGAGCAGGCTAGGCCCACTAGACTGCGGGCACCAGAACGGCATGTAGGCCGAGGTTGCGGGGCGCCCGCAAGAGTGAGGACGGAGGGAAAGGGAAAAACAGCCAGGCGCGATGATAAGGTACCCCGTACGGGGTTGTAAGGCCAAGGGAGAAGGACATAAAGCCCTACCCCAGGCATAGGCCGGCCCAGTGAAGACCCTGGAGGGCCACGCCAGACCGGCATAGGCACGGCCTCATTTTTTTTAACCCGGAAGGGGGCCAGGTAATACACCAAGCAGCAGGGCATCAGCCAGACAAGGCTAGGCCCGGGACAAGGGTCCAGCCAAGCTGCGTGGAAGAACGGAGCCAGCTACCCCCGAAGGACTCGATGAAGGGTCTAAGTCGAGAAACAAAAAAAACAAAAAAAAAAAAAAAACCCCCCAAAAACAGCAAAGTAGGCACATGAAAGCCCCAAGCTTAGGCCAAGGCGAAAAGTCAAAGGACCGCCAAGGCTAAAGGCCACGACCCCCGTCGCTTTCCTTAGGACTAGCGGTTGTTCTGTTAGCCGTGCTGCGAATGCTCGCCAACAATTGCTGGACGGATGGTCGCAGTACGCTTGCTCTGCTGGTACGGGGGGAGAGAATGTGTGTTTTACCTTTGGTGGTGCATATACGTATACACACATGTACATGTGGGGTTATTGCATAATGAGGCTTAATTATATTACTTGAATGGACACGCATGTGCAGTGGGTGTAGGGAACATGTGCATTTGTTTTGGTT
>JAMKCH010031186.1:0-16985 GCA_023653785.1 Ophioderma brevispina | reverse complement strand
TTAACCATTTCATGATTATCCTAGAAATGGTTTCCGACATTTACGGAAACTGGGAAATCCCCGTTTTACAAGTTCTGTACGTTGAGTGGGAGCGACTTCGGCATCTACAACGCATAACACAGCCCCAATTACGCGGTGCTCAATTACAGAGGGATATTATTACCCGGATACTACAAAAAAGGTAAAATGGCAGCTACCACAGTGAATCGTCGTTGGGGATCTTTGGGATATTCCACTCCTGTATTTTGGATTTTAAAACATAAAAACATAGGTAAGTAAAACAAAATTGTATGGTTCAGATGTAGTTATTAATCGAATGCAAAGCCGGGTAAACCGATTGCGAAAGATTTATGGTGACAAAGAATTGCATTTCCGTGGAAGCGCAAATTCGGCAGTCGTAACTTGTTTTGACCGTTTAAACGGAAACTACAGACCGGGAGTGTAAACGGATAGGAAATTAACGGTAACGTTTCCCAGCTCTATTTCTGACATCGTTTTTCTCCCGACTTTCAGATCGGACAGGCACAGCAATATTTTCAATTTAAAACCATTAACTTTGTTTGCTATGTGCATGCGCGTCAAAGTGTTAATAAATTACCAGTGGTGCAAACGGATCGGCATACAAGATAATGGCACCTGTTGTAATTTGCAGTTTGCCTTTTTGAATATTGCTCCGTCATTGCGATCTAATGCAAAAGTGTTAAGTTGATAATTATTTTAGTGCCTGGGTGGACATTGTTTCCCAAGACAATTTGTTCCCTAAACGGGGGGCTGTCAGCGGCGGAGCCTGTAATTCTTTTCGGGAAAGCTTTATTTAACAGAGCTTATTCTATGATGCAGTTCATATGTTTGTAGATGGGCTCCGTTTTCAAGTTATGGCCTTAAAGTTGACTTTTCTTAGTACATTTATTTTAAATTTTTTTTTTAAAAAAAATTCATATGGACTTAGTTCCGTACGTGACAGTTCCTTAAAGGGGGGCTGTCTGACGGCGCGGAGCCTGTCAATTTTTTTGGGGAAAGCTGATTTTAAAGAGCTCTTCTCATGATGCAGTTCATAACTATGTAGGTGGCTCCGTTTTCAAGTTAAGAACTTTTCAAGTTGATTTTCTTCAACCTTTTCATGTCATTTAAAAAAAAAATCCAAATGGACTGAGTTCCTTGACGTTTCCTAAATGTGGAAGCTTTCAATGGACTTAAGGACAGATCAATTGGCTGTATCCATCTTGAGGACCTAGGTATTACACCTAAAACTGCTCACTATAATTTAAAAAAAAAAAATCTCTCGACTGATAATCAAATCTCTGATTCCAGATCAAATCTCCTGATTCCAAAATCTCAATGTTGGCAGCTCTGCAAAGGTCTTTTTCAGGGGTCGTTATTGATAACTTGGCTGTGCTTTGAAGTAGGTTATGAGTTTAAGTATGGTGGTAGACATTTCACCGTACAAGTTTTGTGTGTAACATTTTCGAGGGGTCATTTTGGGTCAAGGTCATCCAGGGGTCGTTATCGGATAACTGGCTGTGCTTTGATATATGGGACAAGGAGTTTTGGTTATGGTGGTAATTTGCCGTACGAGTTTGGGTCACCGTTTTCGAGGGGTCATTTTGGGGTCAAAGGTTCATCCGGGGTCGTTTTCGGGTAGATTGGCCGTGCTTTTACGTATGAAATATGAGTTTGGTGTGGTGGTAGAGTTTCGCCGTACCATTTTTGTGGTCACGTTTTCGAGGGGTTATTTTGGGGTTCCACAAAAAAAAATAAAAAACAAAAAATAGGTAGGGCCTTATTGGGTAACTTGGCTGTTGTTAATACCCATGCTTTGCGTATGGATATGAAGCACCGGGGCGCTAATTAGGTCGAAAAAATGCAAGTCTATCACTAGCCGGGTATGCTCAGCTAGGGGGACATTAGGGGTATTCAAGGTAAAAGGTCAAAAAGGGGTACCAAAATTTGGGTTGGTTGTTGGACCATGAAACTTGAGGTGGGGATGATTGTTGACTGCCAAAAATCTTACAAACAAGGTCATCAGGGGACGTTCAAGGTCAAAGGAGCGTCAAATGGGGTAAATACTTTAGTATCCAGGCGAAACCTGGTGGGTGGGGCGATTGTTAATGACGAAAAAAGTTAAGCTCTTGACAAGGACGTCAGGGGTCTTTCAAGGTCCAAATGAACCGCAAACCCCGGAGGGTCATTCAATCCAGGTGATCGCAAACACGTGATAGCCAAATCCAAGGACCGCCTAATAAAATACTATTAAAGAAACCACCGGCCCAGAACTTTTATGGTATGCACAGACATGTCTCCCTCTATGGACCATATATGCCTTTTGACCTCCAATGATCCCTACTTGCCTTTGACCCCAAACATAACAAAAATTCTTCCAAGTTGTGTAGCCACCAAAAACTCACTCAAGATAACCACTGGCCAAGAACCATGGGCTATTTGTCAATTGACCTGTAATGACCCTACATGACCTGACCCACAACTATGAATTCCCTAACCATCCCAATGGATGGCCCTTACTGCAACATTGATGCACTCGTTGTATGTTCGCGACAAGGGCTGAGGATTGCCACGAAAAGAATTTCGTTAAATAAAATTTCGTCGATCTTTGCTTGATTCGATACTAATAGTTCTAAAAATATATTTTTCCAATTTGCCCTTAACCTTCTCATTTGAACCCTGAATACATATTTGAAAGAAACTTGATATAATTAAGCCTTTTATTTTCAATCGCTTCAGACAAAAAAAACCACTTTTACTATCGAAATACACTTTTTAGCCACCCTTCGCTAATCGGTTACTTTGGTTTGCAATAATAATTCAGAAACTTATTGCAGTTTCAAGTTTCCTATTATTAATGAAGACCACCGGAAAAATGTAACCAAATTCATAATATCAAAAAATAAGATAAACTCTTTTTTTCAGTAGTCCACCACAACGCATAGCAGGACAAGCTGGTCAACTCACTCATATTCCTCCATATAAAGTACTTAAAAAACCCTTAAATGACCCAAAAATTCTAACAACAATACAAAAGCACTTGACTTGAAATTTCCATTTAAATCTTTCAACCCGAAAGACACCATTTGCAACAGAACAAAGAAATCTGTCAATATCTTTAAGACGGTTACATTAAGAGTTCACTTTTCGCCATTAAAACCATTCGAACCACCCTATATTCCCTGTTATCCTGGTAATATACAGTAGTTCGATACATCTAAAATATTCATAAAATATAACACCATACAACCAAATGTGTATTCAAAGTATGGCCCCACGCTAAAAGAACTATTTACCAAACAAATGTTTGTTAAAATCCTAACAGCAAAAGGAAAAATAATTTACAATACCACCGCGCCACTGCGACCGCGCCGAACACGGATCGGTTGAAACACTATTAACTTTCTAGCAAAAACAACTTCAAAACAGGGCCGGCCAACTCCAACTTACATACAAAATCATCCTCACTCTTAAAAAAAATAAAACCCAATTTAAAAAACCTCAATTTGGGCCCGCACCCACTATGACCAGCGCCGAAACTTCCTATCTAATACAAAAAAATTTGAAATTAATACAGATTACTAAAATACACAACCACCCAAAACAAATCCATCCAAAAGTCGGGGATACAACCCACGCCGGTGACCGCGTCAAGCCCTTTAAAAACTACCAACGTAAAACCACGTCCACGCAGAATAGCCAAACCCCAAAAACACACCGCGGCACTGTGACCGCGCCGACTGCAACCCGCCTAACTAAACTACCAATCCCCTCCCAAACATATACCTTTCCAAACCAATAAACCCGCAAAAGTGTACCCTTAACACCCAAGATCACCACACAAAACAATTTAACACTGCAACCATAGCATTCTACGACCACACCAAAACTAAACAAAAACATTGTGGCCACGACGAACAACAAAACCCTAAACTTCCCCCGCGGCACTAGGACCGAGCGCCGACCGCAACCAGCCTAACCATACACCATCACCTATCCCCTCACAAAAAAAAAAATAAAATAAATAAAAACATACCAACAACCACGTGACGCGCTCAATAGCAAAATGGATCTTCGACCGGCGCTTTGACCGCGCGACCGCCCTCACCTTACCATAGACACCTATCTCATACAATAATCAAACATACAACCGTTCTAACAACCAAGACGACCCACAAAACATTACCTTCACGCACTTATCTTTACACACATCCACTCTAAAAACACACAGAATATATGCGAAAAGACTACCTTCACACCCAAACTCACATACAAACAACATATAGACTATCATTCTCAAAGCACAATCACATTTACACAAAAATAGCACAACAGAATACCCTTCACGTCCTAAAGACAAGATATTCAACTCATTGAGTACCACGAAAACCCTTCGCACAAACTCTTTAAATACACAAACTCAAAGCAACAAACTAACAATGTCACCACTGAGAAGGGTATTCAGAATTACTCCAAATTAAGACTTGAAGGTGTGCCTCTGCAATTTGCAGGCGACACAAAATGATATGAGCGTCGTGTCATAATAGTCTATCCCCTTTGGTGCAAGAATTTCTGTGTTTCTTTTTCAACAATTTTAAACAATTCCTAAATTATACTACATGATCACACAAGTGCTTTGGTACTAACGCATAGGCTGCTGTGACATTTTTTCACATTCCATTTAACATGTTTACATTGAAAAAGTCATTTAACGTATATACAGTTCAACTTAGAAATTCTGCTAATGCCTTTTTTTCCGGCACCTGAACCGCCAACATTTTATACGCAAGTGTTACAAGAATTCTAACAATTTACCCCAATCCCTTCTGGGTAGCATCGAAGGCATATCCACATTTTCCTTGAAACCACACAAAGATGATCTTGTCCATTCACAGAATATGTTACTGATACCACGTTGCATTAATTGAGTAAAAATTGCTATAGTTGTGGATTTGTACATTTCCTTGTGGCATGTGCGCACTCCAAATCTGAAATTTTCATCAAGGGTGTTGTCTGTTCCATCTGAGCCCTTTTTTGCACTGAGTGATAGCTTTACACTATCATTCCGTTCCCATTCATCCACATTAATTCTGAAAGTTGAAGCCAATATTAGATAAAGCTTAGCGACACTATTGAGTAAACTTTTCTCCTTGGAAATGATCAATTCCGTCATGTCTTGCTGAGTGGTGGCATTAGTGACTGATGAGACAGTGCCCAGGAATCTAACAGCAAGAGAACCTCCAGCAAGGTTTACTTTGACTGTTGTGACATTGGCAGATTGAATGTTGGCTTAGTGTGTTCAAACCAAGTGGTCCACCGGAATATGATTGTGAATGATAGGCCGATTGAATGGTGACCCTTGATATGTGACCTTCAGGACCGCAACAAATGTAATATAATAAACAGCAGTTTGAACTTCACCTTTCAACTGAGGTCATTTAACATTTACAGCGTGACCTCACACGACCTTTGTATGTTACCTTTTGACTCAACAAATGAGGGATCGCCATGTTCCCTATGATCGAGTTTGGTTTATATCCATCTAAGTATGTGGCCCGGGGGTATGCGGATATTACAAGGAACCTGTTAACCTTTTTCAGACAGCAACATACTACAAACACATCAACAGACAACAACAGTTGACAAAGTACCCTATGTGTTTTCCTGCCTTAAGGCAGGCGATACAACAAAACTGGATCCCTTGCCAAAAGAATCATAGGCAGAGTAACTCTCAATCTCTATTTTGTTGTCAGCCAGTTTACAGGGTAACAGCATTCCTCTTATGGAAAGAAGACTCCTTTCTTCTCGGCTTCTGTTTAGTCAGTTGTTCCTTACAAGAGCCAAATCTTCCCACGTACATCTGTAGGGAAAGAGGATACTTGAATCATTCCATCTAATTTCCTCGACCCTCCAAAAAGTAATAACAGCACCTTTGTTTTAAGAGTCACACCCCCATTTTCAGGAATCTCTTGAGATTTTTGCACATTGCATTGGTAATTGACTAGTAAACAATACCTTGAATGGCAGAGCTCAAATCTGTGTCACCAAAAAGAAGGAATGTTTTTGTATTAGAATATATCAGATCTCCGATAATAAGTCAACGGCTGCTGAATACGTCTTCCAATATGAAATAGTCAGAAAACTGTGCCCTGTCAGTGGTCTACACTTACTGTTAGTTGTTGTCTGGTCGTTTAATTCAATCAGGCAAGTCAAGGTTAGAGGTCATTTTCGTTAGGTGCACTATTTCATCATGGACTGACATCCAATTCTAATACAAAATCGCTTCTTTTTATGAACAAAAATTACCTTGTTGAGCATTATTAACCACTCGCAGGTTATAGCTTTACAAAAATAACACACCAACACAAATGTACAAAAATCTCAAATTTGGAATTGGGGCTCTTCAAGAAATGTGCTGTTTAAATACTTTAAGCTATTCCTCACGTCAATTGATATTGGTTTCATTGGAGTCAGGAATGCCATTTGCACCCAATAGAAATACACATTCCCTTACTTCAGATATGTATTAACCCGATAGGGTGCTAGTTACCCAACCATCATTCATTGCTGACCTGTTTCTCGGTGTTATAAGATTTTCAAGGTGAACTTAAAAAAAAAAAGGAAAAAAAGTTCATAGACCTTCTTTCGGGTTGCATGCAAAGCAGCCAGTGGATAAGCATCACCTTTGCCAAATAACAAAAGGGGTATCCTGCAAAACCCCCGAGATCTAGATGACTTTTTAGAGCGTCTGCTATAGAACCGTATTCAATATGACAACAGCCACCAGACATGTTGTGGACAAGATGCATACATCCCAGGACTACAATTCATTAATCTGTCATGCGACCATGTTTTATCGATTGCACAGGGATAATGACAGGGAAATGTATTGTAGTACTGGAATGATTCTATCTATCTTGTCCACCACAGGCTGGCTATGATAGGTCTATATGGGACACAGGGGAATGACTTTTGTAGTGAGGACAATTGATGTACGATTTTGTCACAAAACTGTACGGCGTTACAGTCGGAATCACTAAAGCTGGGGTCAAAATGAAAGAAATAAATTCCCATGTGAATGGAAGTTTCACTTCTGTTATGTCAGATAGCATGTGTCCAAAGCAGATATGATTCATGTTTTTCCTCCTTGTTATAGTGTTCGTAAGCCACATCCAAAAACTTATTCAATCTGATTGGTTTATTTATACAAACTTATGGACAAAATTTTTCGTCCATGAAATCTACAGATCAGTAAACTAAATACAGTACACATATCATATTGCTTTCATTTAAAATTCCCTTGGAAAAATATGCAATACAAAACGAGTATAAGTATGAATTGCCACTTTTGAAATTATAAAATTCAAACTCTACAAATCATGACGTTAACAAAAGTGTCCAATTTTCATTTAATACCGTATATACAACATCTTTCGTTTTGAGTAATCGAGAAACTATCACAATAACAAAAGTAATTTACAATCTAAAACACACAATAGTATTGATGTAATAGTGCAAGAAAGTGTTGATCTAAAAAATGCAACAGAACAATGTTCTGTTATTATACATACTGCATCAAAAGTCTAGGTGAACAATGTAAAAAATTGGAACTATTAAACTATAAACAGATCGGGCAAACTATACCTTTTTTAATCCTTTGGATATGGCAAAATGTTGTATAGAATTCAGCACAATTATACCTACTTTAATTCCCCGTACAAAGCCTTCTGCCCCTACAAACACATTTCCTTCCGCACTACTTAATATTTCGAGACTTTGATAGTTATTCTCCTCTCAGCATTTTTCTGAGTATAACACACCAAAATTGTTTTCTGTTGCCAATTATTTTGAGGTCAAAAACGATTATTTTTAATTTTAAATGTCTTGCCTATACAAGAAACGTTGAATAACGCTGCAGATACGCACATGCAGTATTTAGAAAGAACTCATACACATGTTTCAAGCCCAGATACGAATTATGTGACCTTCACAATATACCCCTTGTACCATATCTTTCAGATCTTTTAAAGTATTCTCGCAGACCTTAATGCGATTCTCAAACATTACACTCAACACATTCATCATCAGACGACACGGAACTGGCGTTTAATAAACACAAGAATGCTGTGTACATCCTTTCTCTTTTGTGTTTCTTTCTCAAGGTATGCACCTTTTTGCCTGGTTTGAGAACCATTGTGGTTTTTTAATATCGATGAGTATGAGTCTATGAATTGCATGTAATAGACACTTTAAATCAATTGAGTAAAGTGAGGCAAAGTCTTAAAAGTTCCAACAATTACCTTTATGGGTCTTTCTCCTTTTATAATTTTGGTTATGTTATTTTTAGTGAAATTTTTTTTTTTTTTTTTTTAAATGTTTTATTGATTGGTAATTGAAGCAATTGAAGAAATTTCAAATTTTCTGAAAATGTGCATTGCCGCTTTAAGGTATTGTTTGGTTTTCTAACAGACTGTGGTCGTATCATTGGCTCGGAAATTTGCATTTTGCTTGCAAGTTGGGCCAGAACAAGGCATGTCATCTTATCAGTTCTGTCAAACCTTCTCCATTGCCGTAGCCAGGGGGGTTGCAGATGGAGCGCCCACACCCCAGGGTCTAAAAGACAAGACCTTGTCACCGAGAGGCCATATAAGACTCAAATTGCGAGAAAAAAATGAATTTTATCATTTGGAATCGGTCCCATATGCATGATGCGGACCTGAGGGTGTGGTATCCTGGCTATATGCACATGTTCTCTTTTCAAAATTGGGATAAACGCCCAAGGTGTAGGGGGTATAAGTCCCGTATCCTATGTGTCAATCGACCTACTGGAGGTCCATATGAGGTTCGGAGTTGGTCATGATAGCCATGTTGGGCGATCTAAGCCAAATCACTGTTTTGGTATTGCATTTGCATTGGTCCAGCGACTGTTAATATTTCCACGGCAATCCAGTTGGTGCACGGTGTTTTTTTCAAGTTAAAGTCGATAGACCATGGGATCTAGAACCATTGCTGCTGCACAGAGCATGTCTTGTGTCTTTCCTGTATCGATACCCAGGAGTTACTATGGATATTTTTCACGCATGTATCAAGTACAAAAAAAAACTCTTCCCTAGACTGCATTTTCTATCTTGACTAATGATGACAATGGCGATCGTCTTCTCTTTCATTAAGCATATTTTCCAAGTTATCTTGCATTTTTGTCATTTACTTGATGGCTTCTTTTCTCTCATTATCTGGCTCTTTCCTTTCCTCCTTTTTGCAAGCTCTTTGGCAAGGGATCTCATTGTGTGGATTTAGGGATTCAAACATGTTACAGAGTGGTTCATCACAAGAACAACGATGCCTCCATGCGTCCGCGTATTTTTTTATTCCGCGAGGGCGGCTTTAGCCCCCAGAGCGGGATAAAAATACGCGGACGCATTGGAGGCCGAGTTTTTCAACACGAAAATCCTGATGACATCATATAATATCGTATAATAGAGGAACATACTCTCACATATACCACTAAAATGTTCCCAGTTTGACAGAATTTTTTCTAGAGCACAACGATAGCTTTTGGTTTTTGTTTTGTTGCTTTGGCATTTTGCACCTGGGGTCCTTGCGCATACTCCGAGTCTAACGTGACAATCGCGCCGACTTAAGCGTACCGCGTAAACGCACTTCCGTGAACACTGAGCAGGGCGTGACGCGCTATTTGCATGTCCCTGTGGGTTGATAACAAATCAAACGGTAACGCTCTTGCACAGGAGATTAGGTGAGGTTTGAAATTTGTATGAGAATGTTCTTCTCATATTTCTGATACAGGTTTACCGTCCTTCAGAAGGCCTGTCGATCGAATTCTGTTCTGGACATCAGATCTGCAATGTTAACAACTTGTCTATTTGCTCTTTTGACAACACCCTTCATCTCATTTGGACTATACACTGTACTTTATTCAAATCCAATGTCTTCAAGTACTTTGGTTGTAGACATGATGCAGTAGTTGTAGGCAGCTTTGGCATCATCCAACTTCTCTATATGCACATGGTGTAGGAAGTATTCCTTCTTGACAGAATGTTTTTTGCATTGAAGAAAACGTCTAAGAAATGTCTGTTTCCCAAAAGGTTGTCCTCTTCTTCTAGGTAGTAAACGAAAACTACTTGGAATTTCTTAAGTTGCAGCATACTCTTCATGTGTTCGTGAAATACCGATTGCGAGTGGGTAGTTTGACCCGATTCGAAAGTTCCATACGGTGTCTTCTCATATCTGTGGCCCTTTTATTCAAAGACTTGGTCATGTTGTTATGATCTATATAAAATAAAAAGAGAAGAGAAATCACAATAATTATTATGCTGGAATAATTTTCGTTGAGGTGGGAAAAATTACTAATTCACTGGTTTTTTTTGCCCTTGTCTAAGCACTAAATATTTCACACCTCACCTAGTCCGTCGTCTTCCCACATTTCTTCGAAACAATTATGCCAGCCTTTTGGATAAGAGAGAGCAAAGCAACCCCACACATTCATCCTTCTAATCAATCACATGGCATTGTGTGTTAACCTACACAAATAAGATTCTGTGGAAATGTATTATTTACTCTTCCACATTTCCCAGAATTCCAAATGCAATTCTTTGATGGTTGAAAATTTGTTATTTCAAATGCAGTTCTCCGATTACGTTTGTTATCCCGTAATTCCTAGCTTGTTCAGTAGGAGGAGGAGGAGGATGTCAATTTGCAATGCTCATCTTGTGAATGGTTTAAAACCATGAAGGCCTTCCCAACTCGTGGTTTTCGCCAACTCGCACCCTTCGAATGTCGTACCTTCAAATCCACCCAGATAACATTTTACATAAGGGTGATGTCCACAGTAAGCGTGCCCTTCCACTCCTCACGGGGTGTGAAAAAATAAAAGTTGTTGTTTGTAGAAAAAAATTAAAGATTCTGAAACCTTGGTATATGCCATTTATATCTAAAATAACAGACCCGTGGCAATCCAGTTAACTTATGAATCTTCATTGAAATCGTGATAAATAGTCATACTCGAGGGGACATTTTGTTTAAACATAAACACATCACTTCAATAAACCTGCAACTGTTACACACATTTCTTTACAATAATATGCTTCTGTGCACTCATCAGATGTCACTAACTCATATATTCATCTCCATCTGGCCATATTTTCCATATATTAAATGTATGATGGTGCTAATTGGCAATCAAAGATAGGATAGGTTAAAAATTGATTTGTAGCCATTTCAAAATCAAATTCTTTTTTTTTTAACTGTTTTATTTTTTTTATTTTTTTTATTTTTTTTATTTTTTTTATTGTTTCTTTGTGTTTGTGTTGTTGTGTATGTTCTTATGCATGGTCATGTAATTGCAAGAACCTTTTAACTGTGAGCTTTCAGGGCTTCATTCATTGAAAAGTATTGGAGAAGGAACAATTGTTTAACAACAACCCTACAAATATAGACAACCAACTACCTGTTGTTACAAATGTATTTTGCATTGATATATTCTCTGCATCAGGTCCATGTTCATGCAATGTTACAAGACAGAGTTAACATGGCATAGGCTGGTAAAAAATTGCAGCATTAGAAGTGCACACAGTTTCCAATTATATAGGAAAACTAAACTGTATGACTGAAAATGCAAACATTGCATGTGTTTTGGAACCAAGTTTTTTCACTTAGCACAACACTGTTGTTGTTTACTAATAATGATTAAGTAAAACCTTGGTCTTAGTATCTCAAAATTAATGTGAACTCTCAAGGAGTGACTCTTAAACGTGTTTTGGAGAGTGACATTTTGTTTAACAATAAATCTAATGTTGAAATTCAACTTATTTTGTGTAAAATCAATACATTTATACCTTCCAGTCTTCTCTTCGATTATTCAAATTAAATCACATCATAAATCAGAGAACAAATATATATACTTTTAAATTCTTCAAGTATCCAGATACCATATAGTAATAAAGGTGCAGTAGAGGATTAAAAGCACAACCCTAAATCCAATTGTGATTTGGCCTCCTGTTTTAATTTAAAAACTTGGAGCAAACTATTATCTGACATGTTCAGGATGAATTAGCTGCAATAATGTTCAAAATCATAATTATCTTACCTTTCAGCGAAACAATAGAATAAGCCAAAGGCAACTGTATGTATTAAAATTTATTCCGCCTCCAAACAACGCAAAGGCATATACAGTAATGTTTTAACGGGGATAGTAAAAAATAAGTGGGGCCATGGTCAGTGAATTTTGTCATTACACAGTAACTAACAGTAGCACACATCAATTTTTCAATGTATATGAAACAATAGGCAAGTATTGCAGCTTTTGAGTCTTTTTTCCTTACCTTATCCATGTTTACTAAAAACAAGTCCAGAAACAGACTCATAGTAAATGAAAATGATGATATTGGATCTCCCAACTCTTGCAGCTTCCTCCGATCACTCACATTTTCATACATAAATGAAGAAACTTTTACTATTAAAATAATATTTCATATAACATTGTTAAAAAGCCTACTACTTTGTTTCTGGAGAGGACCCGTATGCTATTTAACAGAGGCATTAGCGTGAGTTTCTGACCATCCATAATAATTTGGTGGGTAAATCATACCTCTGTATGTTTAAATTGAAGCATAACCATTATTCCATACCATAACAGTAAATATCAACAATCCCTAAATACTTCAATAAATTAAAAAATCATCTGTTCTGGAGAGACGCAAACTTAAACGGAAATGAAGATCAAAATGGCAAGCAATAAAAATCTATCCAATGCAATATTTCAATGATTTGTCAAATGTCATCACTTACGGACCATTCTGACGATTAAATATACAAGTTCTGGGATATCCTTTTCATTTTTATTTCACTTGCGGCTGGTCGTCACCTCAATGTTCCTGGAGAGGACCACCAACTTTTTTTTTAACGGAAAAATACCTTTTTAAAGAATGCTTATAACTTAAACATTTATGGGAGGGTCAATTTTTGTCAAATAAAATTTCATAATGTTTTGTACACTGTTCATAACTTTTTTCATTAATAACAATATGCAACTCAATTCATTTAATTCATCTGAGATATCCATGATTGATCTAAAAATTGAATGAGAATCCCAATTCTGTTCAAAAATGCACCAAAAATGTTCAAATTCCACCAAAATGATATTCAAAAATTACCAAATGATATTAAAATGTTATGAAAATGCAATTGTAGGCTTGGTCTTGATAGGGCCATCAACAACACCACCAAATCCTGAAGTGGATGCTTACTAATTACTGAAAACCCAGAGGCGGTTGACAAATCCCCTTGTTACCACAGTGGTACACTTAATGTGAAATACCCATTATAGTTCTCACTGACTCACTGGGTCACATCTACTTAAACGCACCTATCAGTGATTTTGCTATCAGACAATGAAACAAAGGCGTCAAATTCATATTTTTTGCATTTTTTGTAACAAGCAATTCCTAACATAACCTCAAGTGGTAAGTCTGGAAGCATCCTAAAAAAAAAGTACCAATCGGATATTTTAGTCACATTGCTGTCCATACGGCCACTTATATACTACAACGTTAATTGGAATTGGGGATTCATTTTTTGAACAACTGCTGTTTTCTTCTTCCTTTTCTATCAATTTTTCAGTTGAAAAAAATACTTTATGCGAATCCTACAGACCTATCCTTCACTTTTAGGCTATTCCTGTAAATTCCAAATATTTGTTCATCGTTCGGGTGAATCACTGAATAGTGTCTTTACTGGGGCCCGAATATGACGTCTTGTCCCTGGTTCTTCAGAGGGTCCTTCTTTGCAGTTGCATTCTGTTCACATGGTACCTAAAGGGCCCATTTTGATCATTTCCCCCCCTTAGACGCAAATGACCTCTAATTTGGCCGCACATTTTATCGGTCATTGGGTTATCTAATTTACCTCCTCTCTAGCTCAAATTCACTGAACATTATTTATCCACTGAATAACTGCCCCTTGCACCAAGTTCTTTTTCTCAACTCAAGGAGTATTGTTTTAATAATATCGCTAATGCCTCATCTGTTCAATAACTTTTTATGCCACGTTTATTGAATTTTTTGTTTTTAATGTGAAAGTTGAAATAGATAAATGTCAGATCGGAGATTTCGCCAGTCAACTGCAGGCAAACACCACCGGATGTGTAAACGGTTTGTTTTTGTAGATCCGCTTGTCCAAATGCACGTCAACGAGTGCGATCCAACCAGATGGACCTTAAGAATGCAGTAGCGCTTTTCCCTTTGATCAAGATTTTGAAAATGGTTGTAAAGTAACCGACGTGGAGGGCCGTTTACGCAGAAAATACAACATTGTGAATTTCTTACATATGCGACCGAATTTGCAGTAAGATTGGGCACAATTATTACTAAGCTAACGGTTCAGATGATATAAAAATCTCACATTTTTAGGTAAGTCGAGGGACTAGGCTGTGAATCACGAAATGCCTATTTAAAGTTACTACATGACTCGACAACAATTCCCTGGCACAACATGTTAGGCTTCCGGAAGCAGAAAACAATTCAAATACATTTAAAAAATACATTTTTCTTGCTTTTGTTTATAACCTTAACATATTTGCAGGATGCAACTCATTATAATAATGCCTATTGTATATTGTACGGTAACTTGACCAAGGCCAAACCACCTCTAAACTTAACGGATTCAAACTCCTGGAATAACTAGACAATACACTGTGAACTGGATTACAAATTTAAAACAAAAGTATTCCTTTCAATTGTGTGTTTAAATCATATCAATCAAAAATCAATTAGGTATCAATAATCAAAGATTAATCTATAAAGTTGTTAATTAAGGAACTACTAGACTTAGAGGTGTGTGCCGCGACGCGGGCTGCAGCAAGATTACTATTAAGACGCAGAACTTGCAGAGTCCTGGCGAATATTCCCGAGCAAAACTTCACTTCCAATAGTGGGAAGTGTCCACGGACGACTTATCCTTACTGCAGAAACCAGCTCCTAACTTGACTCCGAAGCCGGAGGTCGACTAAAATAAAAGCCAAAAGGGCTGTAGATGTTTATCCTTGGAGAACTCAGAGGCCACGGAATCAAAACGAAGACGGCTACACAGTCGAACCAAACTACTGGAGCTGAGACTACTAAACGACAAAGTCCACTACAGAAGACTATATTTGATGGCGTTAGTGGTCGATGTAACTTGGAGCAACTAGGTGTCACTAATACTCTGCAAATAACTTGGAGCAAGATGTTACGAAACTCTCCTTGGAGTAATGATGTTGTGATACTCTGGCTCATTTTCTCTCACAGAGCTTTATATATCCTCTCAAAACAATAATAGAAGGATCTGGTCCTCTCTATATGAGTCATGTGCTAAATATAGTCCATTAGTCATAAGTCTGGAATATGCCTCTCCCATTCCACATGTACGTATAGATTGGGATCTCATAGAACACTCACGATGTGTAATTTAGACAGCAGTGCGCCACCTATGGTCAGACTCATACACATGGGCTAGGCTAGTTGATCTCCTAGACTCAAGAACTCCAGAACTTTCTAAAACTTTCTTTTCTAAACACACCAATATGAACACAAATCAGGATATTTTATATTATATTACTTAGACTATTTCATATATTTGATGTGATACTTATGACTAATCTGCCTCAAAAGGGAAATAAAATCATGCTAATTCTGAGACTGTAAACATTATATTACCATTAATGAAGTGCCCTCCTTAAACTCACAGTAAACATAAGATAGATATCAGAGTTAAACCTCATATTTCTAGGTGGATTACCCAAGCACTGATAAACGGTATTTCTTTCCTCTCCCTTTCTTTTGAGAACAAGCCTACCAAGCTTGTGATAATAATACACGGCTGCATCTCAATGAATTTGTTAGGCTTGCCTTCCAGAGTGTATATGCACACTCATTTTCCACATGTTCCGGTATTCGTTCACTGCCGATGGTCTCGCTCGCTCAGAGATGCCACACGCATCGGTGTTACACTTCAATTGCAACTCGTGCAAAAAGCAAGTGGAGCAAATTAATCTTTGAAATTGTTCAGCACTTGTCCTTCATTCACATGCTCATGTAGATCTTTGTTTTCAATCAATGACGGACAAATGGTTGCGCCTGTGACAGTCAAAAAAAAGAACAAACATAATGGGCCCTAAAGCCCCCATGATATCAGCTCCCAGTCTACTAAAGCATCACAACCACTTTTTGTTCTTAAGGGCAGTGTGAACCTTGAATTTCCGAGTAATCTATTTTGGTTTGTAACTGTGCAAATATTTGATTATTGTATGTAAAGTATAACATTTCTAGAAAGAAAATTGGACGATGGACCCGATGATGGCATCAAGATTAAGGCTGACTCAGAATTTTCCTGAGGAGGGCGCCCTCATTTTTCAAACAAACGTTTTTGTGCATAATGCATAATGCTTTGTCATATACTAATCACTGGTGTAGCTTAGCTCAAATCGACGTCCTTCATATAGAAAATCACACTTTGTTATACATTCCGGATCCGGAATTTTGTTATATACAGTATCCTATGCCGTAATACTGTACATAAATGATTTTACGGGGCATGAAAACGAAAAATCGATTCTCTCAAACTTTGGAATTGGAGTCACTTTAAGGTGACTAGCTTTAGTTCTAGTTGCATTTTTGAATTATTACAACAAAAAATTATATTTTGAAATCTCTGAATCACCTTTAATGTAAAACTTAACTTCCGGATTTGGAGAAAAATACTAAAAAACTAAAAAAAAACACGATTTTTGCCCAAATTTTCAGAGACACATAACAAAAACAATTTTGAATTTTCATGATTTCTTATGTATTTTTTAGAAACAAGACAATTTGTCTAGGGACGTTTTTTTCATTTTTTAAAAATAGAGCTTACTTTTCGAAATATAAGAAAAAGTGGTCAAAAAGTGTATTTTTACTTTTCTTTCCCAAAATTTTTGAGTATATATTGGAGAATAT